>JACCPG010000609.1:3673-30951 GCA_016069955.1 Drepana arcuata
TGCTCGACTATACATACGCCTTTGAATTACTTCGCAGACGTATGCAGGTTTCCTCTCGATGTTTTCCTTCACCGTAAAGCTCGTGGTGTGACTAATCACTGTACTTAAGTTCAGAAAAACTCATTGGTACAGTCGGGATTCGAACTTGCGACCTTTGCGTCGCAGGCAACTGCTCGAACCACTCGGCCACCACGGCTCTATCACGGCGCTGTTTGCCACCCAAGTGTTATAAAAAAATACCTACCATATCCGGCAAACCTAATGATACCTAATGATACATGTATTAAATGCAGAACAAAGGGAAGGCCTGAGGACATTGTAATCTGATTACGCTAAAATCAAATGGAGGAGCAATCCTCTCTTGCGGCCCAATGGTTCTAGGGCAAAGGTTCGTTTCTCGCTGATACGAATATTCTTGTGATAAACGCGATTATTTGTACATATTTTTATATGTTTTATCTTTTAGTTCCACAGTACAAGCTTTGCTTAGTTCGCGACTACGTCAATGCGTGTGGAATTGTCCCAACTTATATTATACCTTTATCTTCAACATGCGTTTGCAAGTAAATTTTCCAATGACGTAGGTTCCGTTAATTATTTTTTCATTCAACATCAATATCATCTTTATTCAATAAACATTTCTGCTATAGATGTAATTTATATCTATATCTTATCTTATGTATATATTTCTTCTGTGCGTGTGTGTATGTCACTGAGCTCCTAAACGTAGTGGAATCAAGAATGGTTTAAATTCACAATTGGACCCGATAGGTGCGCTGCGACCGTGTGTCAGAAGCTTTTATTCTTTCACCCAAGCAAAGCTGGGCGAGACAGCTAGTATATATAAGATATAAAAAGTATATATATATAAGATAAAAAATCGAAGTGAATCGCTATTGAGCAGCATGTTAATCCAGTACCTACAATAACAGGAAAGGAAAAAATATCGCACTGGTACAATGGCGACAGACCTTTGACTGAACGACACAATAATCTTTGCAATGGGCACCGACCGACTATCGCGTTCGCGGACAGCTTGCTTGGAAGTGCGAAGCACGCGCAGAAGGGGTGACATCGTCGTAGGTACAATATACACTTTTTGTTGAACAAGTCGTTGTAGCAATGGCGCACGGGTCACTCGTTACGTACAGCCAATGCGCTACATAAGATATTATAGTTTAACAGCAAACAGTGGCGTAGCTAAATAACCAAAGGCCCTGGGGCAAAAGATAAACTAGGGCCCCTACTATTAAAATCGTTTTATCCGTATTCGTCGTTTTCCGAATTTAACGTAGGTACTCCAAGTTTGACGTTATCGCCGTGGGGCCTGAGCTTGCTGAGCTGAGCTTAGGGGCTGCCCCGTCTAGCCCTCCTATAGCTACGCCACGGACAGTAAATATTATAAGACAACGTGTCACGCCTCGTCTATCAGTCTGTTCGCAGATAACTCGAAAACGACTGTACGGATTTTCATGCAATTTTTACCAATGGAGGTTAATTCATGAGGAAGATTTAGATGTATGATTTTGTTACATGTAAAATCAGATGAAGCGACCCAAAATAAAAAAAAACATTAAGGCTTAGTAATGGAAACTCGTACAATGCCGGGGTGCGTCGCTAGTAAATGTCATCAGGCTCAGTCCCTCACGGTGTGGGCAGAGAAATTAGAGCGCAAGTTCGCTCTAGACTACGTCTTTCCCTTCGTCTACATTCAGTCCTAAGCGGCTGTAGACTTTTATTAAGATACATGCTCACCGGTTTCGAGTAATCTTGCTGTTCCCATCCTTGAGTGCTCGACCGATGTGATCTATATAGGTAGTTGGAACGTTATCTGCCCCTTACTCAACACTCTTTCGCACCGTATATCTGTTTCGTCATTCTTTTCTCATCCTGTAGTAAATTAATTAATAAGTTAATTGGCGATAGACTCGCCATGTCAAGTTGGCATATAAAATATATGTCAGGCGAAAAGTGGACACTTATACACCTCTGCCTGCCCCTTCAGGTAAAGGCGTAAATATATTTGATGTGATGATGATGAATTTTTAGCATATATCTATACTAATATTATAAAAAAGAAAGATTTGTATGTAAGTATATGTTTGTAAGGAATTGGCTCAAAAAGTACTGGACCGATTTCAAAAATTCTTTCACCATTGAATGCTACATTATCACTGATTAATATAGGCTATTTTAATTGCAAAAAAAACTTATGGCAAAATGTTTATAAAATTAATGTCCACCCGTGCGAAGCCGGGACGGGCCGCAAGTACTTAATATTCCGAACTGGATACGTAGTATGTAACTTGAGTATGTTATTTATTCCAACGAAAACTGTCTATCAGAGGTCACTCCGATGACGCATTACCAAAACTTGTAAACACTTCTATTTATAAGTATTCTGAGTAGACGTTGATAACATTATTAGGTAAATACTTTACGAAAATATAATAAACTTGCTGTTCGCGTTGTTACACCCGCGTAAAATTTAATTAGATTGCTTTTTATTCTGGAATGGAAACAATCTTGAATAAAACTTATCCTACGTGTAAATCCTGGTAATATATCCATCTCTGTGCCAAATTTCATCCAAATCCGTTTAGTAGTTTTTGCGTGAAAGAGGAACAAAAATCCTTTCAAACTTTCGCATTAATAATACTAGTAGGATATACATCACGCCGAATGTATGCAGAGAGAGGAGAGCGCCAGTTCCCTCTAGAATTAAAGACTCTTCTCGCATCATTTATGTTCATCGGTCTCTTCATATATGTATGCTAGCAATTTCTTGACTCTTAAACACATTTGAGGCGCAAGGTTGGTATTATTACACTTTTGTCTTCCTCCTCAAAGTCTCATGTGGAAGGAAAGTGACGGTGACGAAATTGATAACGGGAACAAAAATTAATTAATAAAGTTATTTAACATACATCCATAATACTTCTGGTAGATTTTGTGGCAGCCCATCTTTAAATGCTTGTATAGAATTTTACTACATAATTGATTTGAGATTTTCTTTTGCTTATTTCACTTATTTCACTTTTTTGTACGCCATTGTTGGCAAGCAAGCATACGGTCAGCAAGAACGCAGGAATCTTTTCACACACTTCTTGAAGAACGCCATGTTGTGCTCTCCAACCAGAGTAACCTCAACGAAGAGTTCATTCCACAGCCTGGGTGTTCGCGGGGGGAAACTCCTTTGGAACCGCGCAGTGCAAGACCTTTGCGGTTCCTAGGTATTACGATGAATTCCCCGTCGAGTGCGAGAGACTTGCTATACATTATTTATCAATCTTCAATTAGCACTTCATTACGCTGCCAGACTTGGGATTTAGAATGCTAAAAGCTTAATGCAAAAATTTGCCCAATGTTTTCGTAATATATTCCAAAGTAGACGCCATCATTATTCGTCCGTCCCCATTCACCTAAGGGTATGTACGTGGTCGCTTTACTTAAAATAATTACGTTACTTCAGGGACCACGCTCTTAAGGTAGTTTCATACGATCTCATTTGCATACGGCTTAGGGTATATACTATAAGGGTTTAAGCACACGAAATCGTGGCTGTTGTTATAGCTTTGATTGGTACCTACGTGACCAATATAGTGCTTGGCGAATGACGGTTGATAGAAAATTATAATTATTCTACCTTCAGGCTATCCCAAATGGATAAGGAGGTATAATAACCGCCATTTTTTTTTTCCGAGAGCCGTGGTGGCCGAGTGGTTCGAGCAGTTACCTGCGACGCAAAGGTCGCAAGTTCGAATCCCGACTGTACCAATGAGTTTTTCTAAACTTATGTACAGTGATTAGTCACACCACGAGCTTTACGGTGAAGGAAAACATCGAGAGGAAACCTGCATACGTCTGAGAAGAAATTCAAAGGCGTATGTATAGTCGTGCTTGAGTAACGGCGATGGACTCGCCATCTGTCACGGCACCTAATATACCTCTGGCGGAAAGTGGGTGTGTGGGTATTACCTATACACCTCTGCCTACCCCTTCGGGGACCCTTGTGGGAAGGCCGTGAGGATATTTTTTTTTTCGAGCTTACTTGACAGAAGGTGAATATACGTGGTCTATTCGCGGGTTTCCTCTGGATGTTTTCTTTCACCTTTAAGCTCGTGGTGTGACTAATAACTGTACATAAGTGCAGAAAAACTCATTGGTACAGTCGGGATTCGAACTTGCAGTCTTTGTGTTGCAAGCAACTGTTACTCGATGTTCATTAGTGTGGTAAGATGAGCTAATTGTAAGGGATGATGAAAGAGTAAACGTAATTGAAGGGTATTTGATACTTACAAAGGGTTGAGGCTGGTAAAGTTGATTTACCGGGTAATTTAGTTGGGTCTTCTTGGTATAATTTAAAAATCAACATTTGCTTCTTCTGAGGCCAATCTCTTCCTATATTCTTCTGACTTTGTGCACTAATAATAAGATTGTGATGTGAAGGAGATATGTTATACTTACATTTTATCTAGTAATACTCATATTAACCTAATTTTAAACGCACAAGGAGCTGGGGTTGCCCCGTGGTTTGAGAAGCCGCGTACAACGTAAAGATTGCATGTCCGAATTCGACAATACCAATATTTTTTTCTAAACTTTATACGGTGATTAATCTCACCGCGATCGTTATGGTGAACCATCGAGAGGAAATTTGCATGCGTTTTAAATCAAAGATATATCTATAGGTGGGTCTGAGAAACGGCGCTGAACTCGCCATCTGTTCATTGAGAAGAGGGAGACACCTTTGCCTACCCCTTCGGGGACCCTTTTGCTATGGCGTGAAGGTATTTTTGCCCCGGCGATTCGTCCTAAAATACAATTTAAACAGAGTCATATGGTAAAGTTAGTTCATAATTCCTCAGTTGTTTTCCGCGCCCCTACGGCGCCAAATAATACCCTTCGAGGAACAAATTACTGAAATTAGTTAGTGCGGATGAATAGCACATTATATTAATGGCGACTGTACTGGGAACTATTTCCGGCTTAAGGCAAGCGGCAGTTTTGTATTAGAGTTATTATAAGTACATAAATTTGAAGATTTGTTTATTCGGGGTAGTAAGAGAAAGTAGAGCGCCAGTACTTTCTAGATTAGGCTTCATACTCTAGGTACAAATAATAGTACTACTAGTTGATTACTTAGTAAGCCTCCGCTAAATGGCCACGCAAAGCGTCACCCTATCAGCTTTACTTAATGTGCGTAAAGGTTCCCTAATGAGCGCATACTCTTTGGCTACCCACCTAACTATGAATAATCTAAGGTAATCATCGAACACCATGTAGTAATTAAGTGACGTCAGGCAGAAAATTTGCTACTCTACTAATGTGAAAGTTTGTGACAGAGCGCCTGAACGGAATTGGGTGAAATTTAGCACAAAGAGTGATGACATGTTTATGTACAAGCACTTTTAGCTAACCACTGTGTCGACAAATCCACCTGCTTTTTTAAATTAATTATGCAATTATTGAGGCGTGTTAACCACAGATAAACGCTGATTAAAGGGGAAAAGACATTTAGGTGCCAATGTGACAGATGGCGAGGCCGAAACAATTTCTCAAGCACGACAATACTTAAGCGTATGCAGTTTCATTTCGATATTTTCTTCACCGTACAGCTCTTGGTGTGATCACTGTACCTACTTGAGTTCAGTAAAACTCTGGTTGGAACCTGCGCACTTTATTTTGGAGGCGACTCAAACTACCCGTCAACTCGGCTCTTTTTTTAAAGTGTTATACATTTAACAACCCTGTATGAATATCCGATCGGGGAAAATAAAATTGGAATCCATATACCGAAGCCGTAATTCACGCTAACAAAGTACTTCACGAGAACAATAAATCTGTGAACTCACAGCACAATGAAAAAATATGTCAACAATTTCATTGCAACAGTGAAGTGTAGTCATAATTTTCACAGCGTACTCATTTTTAGAGCTTGTTAACATATTTTCATTGTATGCTGCATCTGGTCGTAAATCTCGGTTTGTTTTATGAAACACTAGCTATCTCGCCCAGCCTCGCTTGGGTGAAAATGTAAGTGACCTAAAATACAACCACAGCGCCACCTACCGGGTCCAATTATGAATCTAAAGAATTCTCGAATACACAGAAAATTTAATTAAAATCGGTTCTACCTATATAGGATATACAGACAAACATACATTTTTATATATAGAGAAGAATAAATGTGTTGGTGGCATATGACAAAATAGGCGCCGTAATTGGCGTAACTTTTCCACTGTCAGGTTAAAGGTGTCATAGCATTAATAGGAATGACAAATTTATGAAACAAATATACAAAGCGACAGCGTAGAAGAGGATGTTGAAAGACTTGGTAGTTGCAACGCGGTGCTATTATGGTATGTGACAATTACTAAGACCTTTATACCTATACCTGCGAGTATGTTTGTAGAGACGGTCGAATGTAGATAATACGAATGGTTTGTAAGTCTAGAGAGAATTGAAGCTCTGTAGATAGGGTAAGGAAGGCAGGATTTCCCTTGACGGGTACGGTGCGGTTATTTATATGTACTAATATTAAAAAGATGAAAGATTTGTATGTAAGTATGTTTGTAAGGAATTGACTCAAAAGTACTGGACCGACTAACATCATTTGAATGCTATATTATCACTTATTAATATAGGGTATTTTGATTACAAGAAAAAAAAATGTTGCCAAAATGTTTAAAAAAATAAATGTCCAGCCGTGCGAAGCCGGGACGGGCCGCTAGTATGTATTATACATATTGTGATGTCTTATTATCGAGAAATCCTTATGGATATCTTTCCTTAAATTGTATAATTATGTATTTCTTGTAGCTCTCAAGGGCCGTCAAATCAAGCGGTACTTGCAGCAGTGTGGCTGTATGAATACATGTATATGGATGAAGCGACAGAAGACTGCAAGTCTAGACGGAACCAGTTCACAGAGAGTACATTACTCTCTTTGCATACCCCGTGAAAGACCCAGCGTGGTGGTATATAAGTTATTTATTCATAAATATACTAAATCGAACAGCGACAGCTCGTTCCGGATGAAATGGCGACAATTGCTGAAGCCAACGAATGCAGGAAACTGCGATACGAGCCGGTATTGTGTAATATTACTGCCTTGGGATGTCCTGGTGTTGAGTGCTAGCGTATAAGATAAAGCGGTTTGAATTTAGTGTAATGAAGCGTAAATGGAAATAGCTTTCACGATATCCTTTCTGTTAAAAAAATTACACGTCTTATGTCGCTATATAAGATCGCAACTCAGTTTAATACTTTACCTTTTCATTCAAAATTAAAGTCTATAAAGATTCAAATACGCCGGAGGCGGAGAAATTCAAAGTAATATGTGTAGACATGCTTGAAAAACAACGATGGTCTCGCTATCTATAAATGTTAGGGTCCTACTGGGACTTAACTTAAATGAAAGCGAGTGGACTGTATAAAAGTTGTATTGAAATAGTAGTAAAACAAAGGGTACAAGAGATATCGGTGACCAAGCGCGCGTGTGAATTTGGTGGGGGCTCGCACGGTCGTCGTTGGTGCCGGGGTTGGTGGGGCCCCACTGCCCCCTCGTCCAGCGTCCATTGGATCCCCGCGCCGCTCGACTGTGATGCGTAGACAATCAACTTGGCACCAAAAATATATCACTGAAGTAAACTAAGTGGGTCTGTAGACAACAGATATGTGATATCATCACCTTCAGTGATATGACTACACGCCTCTGCCTACCCCTTGTAAGGCGTGAAGATAATTGTTATTGTATTCTCAACGTCTAGAGTATGTCATCATATTTCGCTTGGTTCAAATCTGATGAAGAAGACAACTCAACCTGGTACTTCAACATATAATACTATCAAAAATACGAACTTTTACCATTCTTTCACGCTCACCTCCTGCATAATACACCACTCACCTACTGTAGAACCGATACCTAACAAGCATTACGAAAGCAATAAGCTACCAAACAGCACGACGCAAAAGCTGCTACAATATACAGCAAGAACGAGATTGGATCGTCAATGAAGAAATTTTAATGAAACTTTGGACGAGATAATATTCCATAGGTGTACGGTCGCCGAGTCGCACGTAATTCGAGCGCCTTTCAAAAGAGAATATACTTTTGTACCATACGTTTGCTTTCCTTTTTGGGGTAGGCAGTGGGAAAACAAGGTCCTCTGCAGACTTTCGGATTATTTTGATTCGAGAATTGGATTTTATCGATTCATAAGTAGATTTTTTTTCATGTATACTAGTTTTAAATTGATCATAAGTAAGTACACATTGACATGGCCAGAACGGGTACTTAGCGAAAACTTGTTCACAAGAGTCGACGAAGCAAGAGTACTTACTGCCAAAGACAGTAGAGAAATAGACGAAAGGCATTATACGACATGACATCTTTCTATCTTAGAATGAAAAGTAAAGGTAAATATAGGAAGAGAAAGGCCAAGATTAACAGGAGTTAGATAGAAAAGTACCTGCCATAATGTAGGGGAGGTCAAAGAGATTGTGCAAGACAAAGCCAAATGGAAGGAGGTGCATCAAAAGCGCCGATAAGTGATCAGCTTTTAAATGCATGACGACACACTGACATAACTTTAACCATGTTTCACGTATAATTATTCCCCGAATACGTACAGAGCAACTCGCAGTCAATATCTCGAGAGCACGTATTTCTAGATTGTCGCATTTGGCCCGAATTATCGGTAAGCGTTCGGTTAATTTCGTGACACGTGACAACCGCTCTCTATTTGTACACGTTTCCTGACTACGTCGCTATTTATATCAAGAAGTAGTATACAGTATACCCAATGGATTCCTAGTTATTTTGACTAAACATAAATAAGAACTATTATCATGCCTGCGATCAAGATGACGTGGAAAAATACCACGTTGCCACTACATGTGATCCTGAATGTGATGTGCTGGCAGCACCAGGTGAATGGAAGGTGATTTTGAATGAGTGTCTGGCATACGCAGAAAGAGGGCCATCTTCTGCTCGGTAATACATTTATATTAACCTTATTTATTATTACTCATATGTATTTTTTTAACTTATACCTCCACATTAGCGTAAATGACCACGTTGTCGTGCCAATTGTAAATAAATAGATCAATTTCATCAAAATTTGGCATAGTAACGTTAAGCTTACCTCTTTTAAGCCGGCGTAAGAGATGGATGAAGCCAAGAGTGTCTGAAAGTTTAAGAGTTGAATGGCACTCATTTATCTTTGCCTATACCGTGAAAGTATGAATGTAAAACCGAGAAATGTATGAATGCCCTGAGGTTTGGTTTTGAGCCCTGATTTTTTTCTTATTAATAGTTCCCTTAATATAAAACTAAAGCATTTCATTGGAGTATAATTAAGTGACGTATTCCATAATAATTTTGGCAAAAACTGAATATACGTTTTGTAGAAAGCAAAGTACTATCCAAATTTACCCACGTCAAGTAAGGTGTCAAATGTTAGAACTGAGAATTCATTTCATCAAGTGCTTCTTATAGAATCTCTTTGAAAACTATTTTTCCTTTGAATTGGAAATTTAATACAGTTCTAGGAATTAATTATTAAGATTATTAAGATCACCTTACCCTGGGTTTAAATATTAATAGTTCTATGGAATTTAGTTTATACATAATGTAACAATAAAGTCCTCACACCTTCCCACAAGGGTCCCCGAAGGGGTAGCAGAGGTATATAGGTAATACCCACACACCCACTTTCCGCCAGAGGTATATTAGGTGCCAACGTGACAGATGGCGAGTCCATCGCCGTTACTCAAGCACGACTATACATACGCCTTTGAATTTATTCTCAGACGTATGTAGGTTTCCTCTCGATGTTTTCCTTCACCGTAAAGCTCGTGGTGTGACTGATCACTGTATTTAAGTTCAGAAAAACTCATTTGTAAAGACGGAATTCGAACTTGCATTCTTCCACTCCGCCACCACGGCTGTTTTGTTGCCGACATAGCACAGAAAATGAGGTGATCTAAAAATGGCTTTCCATTTTCCTATATTGCTTCTCTCGTGAGCCTTAGTCGTCTATTTCGGATCCGAAACCAATTTTTACACATGCATTTTAGAATTGTTACGATAGACAGTGCTCCCAGGTTGCGCCCTAGATTTGGCTCGTGCTACCGAGGATCGAGGGAATCCCCTTATATCGGGATTTCTGCCGGGTCACAAGATTGTTAGCTTTATCAACACCTTCCTTTAAAACGGATTTGCTCAGCTATTTTGCTGCAGTATAAGTTGGCTTAAGAATGTACGATGTATTGATATTATGCCATCTTGTTACTTTGTCCCACTTTTAAGAAGCCGTGTTGGCCGAATGGTTGGAGTTGTTGTTCGACACAAGTATCGCAAGTTCGAATCCCGACTGTACCAATGAGTTATTCTGTAGTACTGTACTACACTTAAGTACTGGATAATACTGAATATTGACTGGTAATAGGGATCGTTCACATCACGAGCTTTACGGCGAAGGAAAACATCGAGAGATCTGTCACGTTGGCACCTAAAATATATCTCTGTACAATTAATGGACTCGGGTCATACTCTCCGTATCCCGCGACCCCTAAAACTACATATTGGTGAATGGCACTATCTAAGCAATGAAAAGAAGCAAATAAGAATATAAATTAAAAAAAAAGAATACACTCTCAGTTGTCAAAGGCTTAATAACCTTATTCCACCCCCTCAACTACATATTGGTGGATGGCACTATCTAAGCAATGAAAAGAAGCAAATAAGAATATAAATTTAAAAAAAGAATACACTCTCAGTTGTCAAAGGCTTAATAACCTTATTCCACCCCCTCAACTACATATTGGTGGATGGCACTATCTAAGCAATGAAAAGAAGCAAATAAGAATATAAATTTAAAAAAAGAATACACTCTCAGTTGTCAAAGGCTTAATAACCTTATTCGACCCCCTCAACTACATATTGGGTGGATGGCACTATCTTAGCAATGAAAAGAAGCAAATAAGAATATACATTAAAAAAAAAGAATACACTCTCAGTTGTCAAAGGCTTAATAACCTTATTCGACCCCCTCAACTACATATTGGTGGATGGCACTATCTAAGCAATGAAAAGAAGCAAATAAGAATATAAATTTAAAAAAAGAATACACTCTCAGTTGTCAAAGGCTTAATAACCTTATTCGACCCCCTCAACTACATATTGGTGGATGGCACTATCTAAGCAATGAAAAGAAGCAAATAAGAATATACATTAAAAAAAAGAATACACTCTCAGTTGTCAAAGGCTTAATAACCTTATTATCGCATAAGATCTTATTATCGTAGAAGCCTGTGCTTCGTAGATCACCCGAGTATAATTTGACTTTATATGAATATTTTTCTGTGTTAATCGAGTTAATAATTTATCTTCTACAAATTTTCATCCAATTCTTTTCAGTAGTTTGCGTGAAAAAGGAACATCCTCACAAACTTTCGCATTTATAATATTAATAGGTTTGACTTTATCGCTCTAATGGCTGTACCAAAGCGTGCGAAAAGGACAGGGCTATAGACATCATATGCCTTAAGCATTCTTGTAGTAATAATGGCAATAGCACGCCATAAGGCTCCTGATTAGCCTATTCAATATTAATTAATAATCCTAACGTTCAAACTAGCCTCAGGCTGTTTCCGGAATACAAGACCATTAATTATCACAAGATTATTTACTCAAGCACATTATTCTGGTAGCGTATTATACGATAATCCGCATTGGTATGTTTACTATGAATATATTAGCTACTTGGAAAGTGATATCATTATCGCTGATTAGTCTAAGGATTCGTTACACATACGCGAATTACAGTTATAAGCGCATATGTCTGCCATGATTATATATAAGATACAAGCTGTCCCGCCCAGCTTCGCTCAGCTGAAAGAATAAAAGCTACTGAAACACGATCGCAGCGCCACCTATCGGGTCCAATTGTGTATCTAAACCATTCTCGTATCCACCTGAAGACACACAGAAAATTTAAAACAAAAATCGGTCCAGCCGCTTAGGAGGAGTTCAGTGACAAACATACGCACAGAACAAATATATATAGGAGATATATATACCACTGCCTACCCATAAGGGTCCCCGAAGGGGTAGGCAGAGGTCGTTAGGTGACAAACGGCGATTCTATCGCCGTTACTCAAGCACGATAATGCCGTTGAATTTCTTCTCAAGATACGCTTGAGAAGAAACGCAGGTTTCCTCTCGATGTTTTCCTTTACCGTAAAGCTCGTGGTGATTTGATAGATTTGTGAAGATAGTAGTAGTAGTAGATAGGTTGGTGAAGATTTTTTTATAAAAGAAAATATAGCCTATGTCACTCAAGGTGAATGTAGCTTTCTAATGGTGAAAGAATTTTTGAAATCGGCATTGAAGTTTTTGAGTTTATTCATTACAAACATACACACACACAACAGTACAAATCTTTCCTCTTTATAATATTACTTTCCTCTTTATAGTATAGATAGAAAAACGTCAAAATTTCAACATTCAGATTCTTTCCATTCTACTGCGTATTGCCGTTCACATTGAAATTATTCTAATACGAAAATCATTAAATAGTACGTAATAAGTACGTACAGTCGAGTCGCATAAAGGAAAAACTCGTTGAAAATATGCTAAAGGGGATTTTGAACCTTATTACTTTTTTCATAAAACGTCACATCAAAGGAAATCAAAGGGCACACAATAACGAAAGGTAAACAAAGATTGTCCTCAACCGTGACGTTGAAACCATTAAGGAATTTCCTTGAAACTGTAAACACAAAAAATATAGCGCCTAAACATCTCTTTTGATCAAATCTTGTTACTTAAATTGTAAAAACGACCGTTCGAAAACATTTTGACAACATGAAAGCGGGAGCTCTGGAATATAACATGGTACGGAATATAACAATAATAAATATATCCTCACGCCTTTCTACAATGGTCACCGAAGGGGTAGGCAGAGGCGTATAGGTAGCACCCACACATTCCACCAGAGATGATGTTAGGTGCCAACGTGACAGAAGACGAGTCCATCGCCGTCACTCAAGCACGACTATACATACGCTTTTGAATTGCCTCTCAGACGTATGCAGGTTTTCTTTCGATGATTTCCTTCCCGTCAAGCCCGTGGTGCGACAAATTACTGTAGTTTCTTTGGTACAGTCGGGATTTGAATTTGCGATCTTTGTGTAGCAGGCAACTCGAACTTGAACCACTCAGCAACCACGGCTCAACATGGTATAGAGCATTCATAATTTGGAATGTACAGGATTTCTCTGACAATATAACAGTAGTGTTTTAGAAGATTATTGTCGGGTATTGTGAATATTGACTAAGCACTGTACTTAAGCTTAGAAAAACTCATTGGTACAGTCGGGAATCGAACTTGCGACCTTTGCGTCGCAGGCAACTGCTCGAACCACTCGACCACCACGGCTACTCACGACCCACACATCTACACTTTTCTTCGCTTTTATTCGTGTTTGCTCACTCGACAATTTCCAATCCTCCCACAGCTGTTCGATCGTAGCTCGCCCTGCATCCATCAATGTGCGTGTCGACAACTGCTTATTTGGTCACGCGACGCGCACGAAAATAATTTAACATCTCATATCATTCTATACATGAGTTTTAGGGCTCAATCTATAAATACCTTGGGACAATTCCACACAAATTGCCAGTTCCGCAAAGGCCCCAAATTAAGCAAAGCTTTTGTTATAGTTACTAGACAAGGATTAATATCGATTTTTGTTTATTTGTTTTTCCTTAATTAATTAAAGTCAGACTTGCTTATAACTACGCAAGTCTGGCTTGATGTAGAAAAATAAATCTTGATAAAGTTATAGTAATGATATCGATTTTTACGCGAGTGAAACCGCGGGGCACAGTAAGGTATATAAATGTCAGTAACACATGTCCACGATCGTTCTGTTTGTCAATTTATTGACATTGTTTATTCCATAACAGTAAACACTACTGTTATGAATTGGGTTCACTAGGCATAGGAAAATTGTGGAGAAAAATTTACAAATTAAATTTTCACGCCAGTGGTCAGAGTTCCTAACTGCGAAGGTTGAGGCCGCGGGTTCGATTTCCGCTGACGGGAGATAATTTTGAAGACACGAGTATTCAAACGTTAGTCCTGTGTATGTATATAGGTACATATGTTTGAGAAGATATTCAAAGACGTATGTATATTCGTGCTTCAGTCACGGCGATAGAAACGCCATCTGTCACGTTAGCACTTAAAATATATCTCTGGCGGAAAGTGGGCGTGTGAGTACTACCTACACACCTCTGCCTATCTCACCTGGGACCCTTGTAGAAAGGCGCGAAGATATATAAAAAAACGTCTTTTGAGTCATTCATGCTGGCCGGTTAACATTCAATTTATATAAAAAAGATATCAAGCGATAAAGCGCTTGAACAGTAAAAACGACGAACGAAATACATGTCCCAACATTAGTAGACTTAATGCAAAATGCTTCCCGTCCAGCGGATTACCTACCGGACGGGAGCTGTAATCTTGTGAAATTTAATTCAAATTAGCACGACGCTACTTCTCAGCGACCACTCTTATCTCGCGCTCCACCGCGACAACCCTCCAAGGAAATTGCTCCTCTAACCAAGGTGGCTTTTATTATATCGCGTGATTAAAGTTAACAGGCGCCTTCCTTTTTCAAATCCCTTCCCAGCTTCGATGGCTTAGATTGATTATTGGTTTTTGAGGTTCTTTTAAATGTTCGCGACGGCTTCGATTAATGATAATTAATTGAAATTTTATTGAAAGATTGACGAATCAGGTATGCGCAAAAGTGTGTGCAAGAAGAGGCAGAGGAAGGCCGCGTTCCAACTACCTGGATCAAATAGATCGGACTCTGAAAGACGGGAACGTTAAGAGTACTCGAAAGCGACGAGCATGTATGAAGAGACTGATGAATGTGGACGAAGCGAAAAAGGTATGTAAGTCTAGAGAGAACTGGCGCTCTATTCTCTCTGCCTACCCCGTTAGGGACTTGGCGTGATGATATGTATGTAATTGAAATTTTTGAATGAAACAACTGCTATCGACTTAAAAAACATTGCGTTTTCATATCGTTATGGTAAATCAATAATTGAACAATATCAAAGCAAAATTGAAGTTACTTTGAGATTGCTTAATTTTTTTTGTTAAAGTCATCATCATCATCGCACGCCTTCCCACAAGGTTCCCCGAAGGAGTAAGCAGAAGTATATAGGTAGAACCCATTCACCCACTTTCCACTAGATATACATTTTTAGGAGCCAACGTGGGATGATGGCAAGTCCATCGCCGTAACTCAAGCACGACTATACATACGCCTTTGAATTTCTTCTTAAACGAGTGCAGGATTCCTCTCAACGTTTTCCGTCACCGTAAAGCTCGTGGTGTGCTTAATAATACTA
Source organism: Drepana arcuata (assembly GCA_016069955.1). Taxonomy (NCBI): domain Eukaryota; kingdom Metazoa; phylum Arthropoda; class Insecta; order Lepidoptera; family Drepanidae; genus Drepana; species Drepana arcuata. Next base: position 19,110 of record JACCPG010000609.1, read on the forward strand.
TATACTAATAAAAATTATATAGTCACAGGTACAGTTGGGATTCGAACTCGGAACCTTTGTGTTTCAGGCTCAAACCACTCGGCCACCACCGCTCTACTTATATATGTAGGTATATAAATAATCGAGTAGAGAATTTTTAACATAATTTCGAATTACGTACACCGTCGTAGCATATGTATTAAAATAAGCATTTTACACGCTCAGCTTAGTTAAGGGTTCGACTTTATGCGAGGTGTCCCTAATTCTGTAATTATAACTACTTTCATTACCCGACCCTACCTTCTATACAGATAATCCTCTTTCTTCCCATTCAAAATTAACTTGGGCTTCCGAAGGTAACGTTAAGTTCATGCATTTGCAGGCAAGTCCCGTGATGGGAGGGCTTAGGCAATTAAAGTGCGCGGTGAGAGCCAATTTGTGTTCGGCTCGACTCAACCGACTCACTGACTCACTGAAGACTTTAATGGTCCACTGTTATTAAATAGTTATCTATGCTAAGGCTGATCATGAATAAAATAATAAATATAATAATAATAGGTAATTACTGTCCAGCATTGTCCAATAATGGGCCGCGCGTCAAAATTCAGGAAATAAAATAAATGCACTCTACAGGGAACTGACCACCACAATGGTCAATGTTTCAAATATTTATTGTGCAATCCCCTCCGCTCTCGTTCATCTATGCTACAATTTATTTTTCAACGCGCTCGTCGTAAACCCAGATCCATTTAGAACGGGTTTTACTGTAGCTCTAAACAAAAGAACCTATAGGTATCCAGGACCCAGATACATGCCTATTGATTCCCAGACTTTATTATTACTTACAATTTATAGCGAGGTGGAGCGTGCTGAACCATATTCTGTACATTTGCAAAGTATAAATGGAAATGGAAATTTAAACCGTTTTTCTGTAGTAGGTACGTACAGTACAGTGTATCCCTCGATAGACTTAATGGTCAAGGAAAAGACAGTAAGACTTCTGAGCTGTTATTCAGAGACGTATGACCAGTCGCAGGTACGTCTGTCAACCATGTATCATGCGGAATGTCGAGCGATATGTCACAATCTCTCAAACTAGCATACATACTAGGTAAGCCCACCTTTCGTTGGGTGTACCATTCTAAAAGTGGGCGTAATCTCCTTTCCAGCTTTTCTGACTTGTACAGACATTACATATTCCAAAGCGAAGTACAGTACACGAACCCTTACAATAAATCTGAAGATTACACCAGATTTTAGCATGGCATCTGTCCCGAACGTTATCGCCACAAACAAAGTTTTAATACCCAGATTGAACTTGCAGATAAATAAATTTAAATGTGTATCCATTTGGAATACCTAATGGACGAAGTTTTAAACCCCGTTTCAAATTCAATTTCACTTAATTGATACTCATGTTTAAAATTAGTCGATGAATATATAAATAACAGCGATAGCCGGGGACACTGTAACCTGCAAGATCAAGATAGTAGGTTCAAACCGTAGTCTATATCCAAAAGTTGATTGAACTTTACAACGGTGTTTCATTTCACTAGCTTTATGGGGAAGGAAAATACCAATGTGGAGACTGGTACTTAAATAAAAAATATCAAAAGGGAAGTCTTGTATGTAACTACACATACATACAAATTTGACAACTGACTGATTTATTTAGCAGTGAAACTCAAATCAAATACCCTTAGCTTATATATAGATTAAAAGTGGAAATCCTATCACGAAATACTAATTTTGCCGATTGTAAATTATTCAAAACCGTTTCAAACTTTAAGGATTGAAATGCGTTTTAAATTATTAATACATTCCTGAAATTACCCAAAGGTAATAAGCGAAAGCAAACAATAGTTTTCGTCCAAGACACTTGGAGTTTATAAAGCAAATATAAATATCTCGAACAAAGTTCATTAAAGTCACTTGCTCATATACTCCCAACATATAGACTCCCATCCTCATGTCGGTTTACTAGTACGGGCCGCGGGACCTTACAAGCCATCTAAAGCAAACGGAGTTCTTTGTGGAGACCTCCTGGGTAGCCAGCTGGCAGACGTGATCAGATTCCATAGCTGACAGCAGAGGTTTTCCGATTGACTGAACCACTAATTTAATTTTGAATATAGAGTTTCAGATTCGATTATTTAAGTCAAATTCAAAGTTGCATTAAAAAAACGACCAAATAATATGTTATAGAACGTAAGTGACGAATGGTACCTCCAGCAAACGCTCTCAAGGTACCAACGTGACCAGCATGTGGAACCTGTATTAAACAAGTAAATAATTTCACTGACAGTAAGGGATTTTCTTCAGGGGCAGACTAAAAAAGCATACGTTGTCAAGACTTAAGAAATCAGGATGAGAATAAGAATTCCTGAGAGGCGCGCGTGAAGCATCAAAATTGTTGGCACGTGACCAGAATGGGTAACTATAGGAGTTTTTTTCATTGTCGGTTAGGAAACGCACCTGAATTTCGATAGAAATTGGCAGGCAATAATACAAATTCGGTACAACGCTTTAGCACAGAATAAGTAATGGTACAAGAAGCTTTCGTAGAATTTATTTGCATTGAGCCACGAGAAATATTTTCTTATGCTAAATTCGCAAATAGAGATTTGTCTGCGTGTTATTGATGTGGAGATCTGCATGTCTAGGCAGCCAGAGGTCGTGTTTCCAAACGTAAGTTTAAATAAAGGTTGTTTTTTGTCTAAGGAGTATTTTTGAACACACTAGCAGTTCGACGTAACTGTTCGACAAACTTCAAATAAATAAATACCTTGGGACAATTCCACACAAATTTACCTAGCCCCAAATTAAGCAAAGTTTGTGTTATGGTAACTAGACAACGATAAATACAACAAATAGATATATATATATATATATATATATATATACATAAATACATCACACAAATATCTGCCCACAGGTGGAATCGAACCGGCGACCTCAAGTTTCGCAGTCAGGTGCTCTAACCACTAGACCAGGCGGCCGTCTATAAAAGTATAAAATCATCCTTATTCGTTTGTTTCTTAGTTAAGTAAACAAGCGCAAAATAGGTAGGTACCTATACCAAAAATCTAAATATATTTATTATAACTTCCATCGCAGCACGTTCAAATTTATATCGTAAAATTAATTATGTACGTCCATAAGGGAGCACGTGAAAATTACTCAATTAAGCATCTGTTGTTTTGCTTCAAAGACTGCCGCCCTATTCCGTCGAGCTTTATTTCACATTTCTGCAAAATTAATGCATTTTCATTGTACGTTACGACCCTTTATTCGTAACCATACATTAGTCAAATTGTATATGAAATGCTTTCTTGCGACACGTGCGTAGAAATTAGCAATAGAGGTTAACGTTTGCGGTCGCCGCCGCTGTGTAGAATTACGTGCCTACCCACTGGAATAATTTTGAAGGCTGGGGCTTTTATTTGATATAATGTACTTTCACGATTCATTTGTAGGTACTTTTAAAATATTGCATTTCCAATGCGATATTTTAAATTTAATTTTCAAATGCCATATTTACAACGTTGTTTTAGTTAAATTTTAATCTTAATCGTCTGTAAGGTGCTTTTGATTACAGTTCCAATATTTTAATAGTAATATTCTGGCGGAAATATAACGGCGATGGACTCGCCATCTGTCACGTTGGCACCTAATATACCTCTGGCGGAAAGTGGGTGTGTGGGTATTACCTATACACCTCTGCCTACCCCTTCGGGGACCCTTGTGGGAAGGCGTGAGGATATATAATAATAATAATATAATATTCTGGCTAGCCTACTCAATGCATGTAGAACTGTCCACAAAGCAGTTTCTTTGGTAAAACTACTGCTCCTGCAGAAAGCTCGAAATTCTAACGAGAGATAAGCTGAAAATCCCTCTCTCTATCTATCTCTCTCTCTCTCTCTTTATCACTCGATCGAAATAAAACTTAAAGCGTGTAAAGCAACGGGGCACGGCTATTTCGGGGCGATTAATACATACAAAACTGTTCCCCGTTGCCCCTTACGTTAAATACAATATTTGTAAAACTTGAACAAAAATCTTCACGCCTTAAGTGTATAAGTATAGGCAGAGGTATATTAGTAGTACCCACACATTTGCTTTCCACTGGAGATTTATTTTAGTGCCAACGCGACAAAAGGCGAAGCCGTTTCTTAAGCACTATATCAACGTCTTTGAATTTCTTCTCAAACGTATGCAGCTTTCCTTCACCATCAAGCTTGTGGTGAGACTGTACTTGAAATACTGATCGGTACAGTCGGAGTTCGAACTTACAATCTTTGTGTTGCATCGACCCGAACCACCCGGCCACCATGGATGAATATTTGCACCGACAGCAAAATTTTACGTAACTCCAGAATATTCCACTCGACATTTATTGACATTAACAACAATTAATAATATTTACAAAGAACAGATGAAACTGACTACTTACAGATAAAATATTTGTCCCACATCGGTATCCCGAGGCAGCGTGCCAACAAGACTAGCAGCATTGCCACGCTGGATAGCAATGCTGATTCTCTGAGCGAGATATGTTCCAGCCCGCCTGTCACGAGAGGTCTCGACTAGACGGCTACCCACTCGTATATTTGCATTATGAAGAAGAAATCTAATATTATGTATGGTCGATAATTTATAATGTTTTCCGTCCTCATTATCGAATCTAATAAAACCCCTTTTTATACTCAGTCAATTTCCAAAGGCGGCGGGAACAGGTGAGGGGCGGTGTGGCACGAATTATGGCGGTGTAAGGGTGTGATCATCCATCATATTCAGTTTGACAGCCACATGTGTTCTCTGAATTGAACAGTTTCTCTTCCCTGCGAGATGTTAGGTGGACGAGTCTTGACATTTCAGCGATAATTATCTACTGACTTTTTTTTCTTTTGGCTCTATCCCAAACCTCTGCGGGGTAGGCATTCTTTCTAATTTTATGTAGCAGTCTACCCAATTCGAAATTTAAAACATATATAGTATATCTATAATGAAGAAGAAAACCGGTATATTAATAGTTCTGCTCACACCGTCATGTATTTGATTCTCGCGAGGAACGGATATTTATATGAGAGACACTTATATTTGAACCATGGTCTCGTATATTTATATATACTATAATTTAATGTTATAAATGTGAATGTAAGTTTGTTTGTTACGCTTTCACGTAAAAACTACTTAGCCGATCATCATAAAACTGTACACATATTCTTGGAGGTATTAGAAGTAACATAGGATACTTTTTATTGAAAAAAAAAATTATGAAAGATAAAAAAGCCGTCCACGCCGACGAAGTCGCGGGGCACAGCTAGTATAATATTATAAATGTGAATGTAAGTTTGTTTGCTACGCTTTCACGTAAAAACTACTTAACCGATCATCATGAAACTTTGTACACATATTCTTGGAGGTATTAGAAGTAACATAGGATTTTTATTAAAAAAATAATCATTAATACTACAGATAAAACAGCTGTTTTGCTGAAAACTTCACGCGGGCGAAGCCGTGGGCATAAGCTAGTATTTATATATATATATAAATAAATACACTCCTTCCCTTAAGGATAACCGAAAGGGTAGGCTGGGTTCATCGCCGCTCAAACGCATGTTTCACGCACAGCTCAAGCACGTTTGATTGTTTTATACGTTACAGGATCCTATCAATGTTTTCTATCACCGTGAAGGTCGTGGTGTGACTAAGTACTATACAAACAATGTTAAGTACTCATTGGTACAGCCGGGGTTCGAACTTGCAATCTTTGTGTTGTATACATCTACTCCACCCACTAGGCCACCGCTTAGTAAATAAATACTCTTTTGACTTGTATCACAGCCTTATATATCCGCGGTTTGTTTGTCCGTAATCTTTCATGGCACGTGACGGGATTTAGGTTTTAAATGTGGATCCTTTATTTTCATTGCTATCCGAACGATAATATTGCTGACAAGGTAACAGAATACATGCACAGAGAATTTACTATTCAGGATATCCTGAATAGTAAATGCTCCGAATAGTCCGTTATGACAGAGCAGTTTTATTATATTGTAAATATTATTCAGATTCCTGGAATGATCACACAAATATCATTGTAATTTTTTACATGTACATATCAATTAAGAACACCTGTTATAGCATGAGAAATATTAACGAAGATGATACGACGAGAGAAAAAAATCGATAGGAAATGCATACATCTGAGAAGAAATTCAAAGGTGTATAGTCGTGCTTGAGTAACGGCGATGGACTCGCCATCTGTTATTGGCAACGCACATATATCACATTATGTATATGTTATTGTATGTGTATAAAATAGGTATATGTTTCGTATTTATTTATTTAGATTGCTTAGTATATGTATATTATAGTAAATATGTATATTTCATCCGCTCAACTATCACACCTACCTTATTTTCTCTATTTCTTTTCTCTCTTCACTTGGTTGCCTGGAAGAGATCGCTTTTGCGATAAGGCCGCCTATTGTGCCCATTACATGTTATTCTCTGTCTTTTTGTCATCCTATTTGTTTGTATGTGTGTGTGTACAATAAAGAATATTATTATTATTATTATTATTGTTATATATCTCTAGCGGAAAGTGGGTGTGTGGTTACTACCTAATCAACTGGCTACCTCTTTGAAAACCCTTGTTGGGAAGGCGTGAGGATATATTATTATTATTATAAATGAATGCCAACTTGGTTGTAAGCGGTTACCACCCTCTATGCCTACTTGCAGTGCTATCGCTTATTATCAAGGGTGTTCGGGCCTTTCCTTTCCTTCCTTCTTTCTGCCTGCAAGGGCCTTTTCACACCTTTCTTGAAGTAGGGAGTACTTCGAGACTGATATCTTCAGAGTAACCTATAACTTTATACATACCTCCTGTTTTTTTTGCAGAAATTTGTGATTGAACATAAAACAATCGCTCAAGACATATAGACAGCCATCATTTCTTTTGTGGAACATCTAAATCATAAAAGTGTTTGCTAGAAATCTTTGTAACCAAATCTTTTCCGTTTGATTTATGGAACACTTCCAAGACAAAAAATCCTTATTTCTCAACCCACAAAATAATAATTTACGTAGAAGTGACACGGTTTTTACAATATATGGAAAAATGTTATAAAAACTTTTTGAACCCTCGTAAATTTGCAGTTTTGTGTGTTCACATAAAACCTTGTATATTGACCGTTTACGATGATATGAATTGATGGATATAAGTATTTCCCCTTCCAAGTGTTGGGACATTGATTAAATATTAAAGCCGCTAAGTCTGGCGGAAAGTGGGTGTGTGGGTATTACCTATACACCTCTGCCTACCCCTTCGGGGACCCTTGTGGGAAGGCGTGAGGATATATTATTATTATTAAAGCCGCGTATATAAAGATGAAGATTTTACTAACAGTACTACTATTTATTCTTTATATGTAACTAGCTGTGCCCGCGACTTCGTCGGCGTAGACAGTTTTTTTACCTTTCGTAAAAAAAAACTTTTTTTTCAACAAAACGTATCCTATGTTACTTCTAATACCTCCGAGAATATGTGTACAAAGTTTTATGATGATCGGCTAAGTAGTTTTTACGTGAAAGCGTAACAAACAAACTTACATTCACATTTATAATATTAGTAAGGATGCTGCTCGGCTCCCTTGGGTAGAACAATATTAAACTATAGATACATAATACAGCCGTCTGGTCTAGTGATTAGAGGTCTTGACTGCGAAACTTGATGTTTCGGGTTTGATTCCCTCTATGGTCAGATATTTGTGTGATGAACACGAGTATTTGTATCTTAGTCTTGGATGTATTTATGTATATATCTAAATGTATATTGATGAAAAGCGCGTAAAAATCTCCGCTGGTAAAGCATCTTAGCGTACATACAGATGGGGTGAAGAGACCTTTTTAGACAATCTGAAGATGGAGAAGGCGTCACAAATGTTAGTAACTACTCGATTATAATAATAATATAAAATAATATATCCTCACTCCTTCCCACAAGGGTCCCCGAAGAGGTAGGCAGAGGTGTATGGGTAATACCCACACACCCACTTTCCGCCAGAGGTATATTAGGTGCCAACGTGACAGATGGCGAGTCCATCGCCGTTACTCAAGCACGACTGTACATACGCCTTTGAATTTCTTTTCAGACGTATGCAGGTTTCCTCTCGATGTTTTCCTTCAGCGTAAAGCTCGCGGTGTGACTAATCACTGTACTTAAGTTCAGAAAAACTCATTGGTACAGTCGGGATATAAAGTATCAAGGCTATTACAATAATTATTCAAGCGTGCTTAGCGTATAAATCTGTCTTTCACACTTGAATAAAGATGGCACATAAATATAACACTGTTGTTAATCTGTCTGTTTCAAATCTTCCGCAAAAGCAATCTTCGGTGTGAGTAACATGCGAATTTGCTATTCTTCCTTAGTGATATAAGAAACCGACCAAATGCGTGTCAGGCCACACGCAGTGTAGGGTTCTGTATTTCCAGGACCTCAGTTTTAAAACTTGGCCGACTATGACTCGTTTACCTGTAAAGCCAACTTTGCCGTGATAGTTTTCCTTTTAAATGCATCACACAAATGCTTGCTACGAACTATGACTGAACCCGCGACTATATGAGCACGGGCCACTCCAGCAAGCGAAGTCTTTGCTAAGAAGTCTTTATTGACAGAAACTTATATCGTTTCAAAATAAAAACAAGTTTTCAATCCCATAAATTGTTTTAGAGCAAATTTCCAGAACATTTACAGAGTTTTAAAGTTAGTCGGAAGTATGAAAGTAAAGTCGACAAAATGAAAGTTGCAGGGATACGAGCACTTATCAAGTGTGTCCACCCTTTGCTATGTGGTGGCGAATGTGAGAAATAAATCTCTTCGGGAGGCGACTCATCCGCGCTTGGTGACAGAATCGGCCGAGGACACTCCCCGAAAACTTCATTATTTAAAATTGAGAATGCCCCGTTGCGCAATTTGTTTCTGATGCGATTAAATATTCGGACACAGTGTTGTATGCTGAAGAAAACATAGTAATATCAACAACATACTTAGCACGATTCCTTTTACGAGTGTGCAAGACTAGACATATTTTAAGAAGAAATTTAAGATGGAGAAGTCATACCGCTTGTCAGGGTGGTATTCCCGAAAGTAGGCTTATTACATCTCTGCCTATCTCTTCTAAATGGGAAGGCGTGTATATACATAGAAGAGTAAACGAACGTCAATATTGATCTAGTATATATATTATAATATAGTAGCCGTGGTGGCCGAGTGGTTCGAGCAGTTGCCTGCGACGCAATGGTCGCAAGTTCGAATCCAGACTGTACCAATGAGTTTTTTTCTGAACTTAAGTACAGTGATTAGTCACACCACGAGCTTTACGGTGAAGGAAAACATCGAGAGGAAACCTGCATACGTCTGAGAATAAATTCAAAGGCGTATGTATAGTCGTGCTTGAGTAACGGCGATGGACTCGCCATCTGCCACGTTGGCACCTAATATACCTCTGGCGGAAAGTGGGTGTGAAGGTATTACCTATACACCTCTGCCTACCCCTTCGGGGACCCTTGTGGGAAGGCGTGAGGATATATTATTATTATGCATTTAAAAATTCAAAGACGTAGGCATAGTTGCCCTTAAGGAACAGCGATGGACTAATCATCAGTCACATTGCCACCTAAATTTATCTCGGGCGAAAAGAGGATGTTATGATCCTACTCATCTATACCTAGGGCGGAGTAAAGTTATAGAGTAGTTCAGTTTGGTTTGGTTGCTATCTGTTTGATAGATTGATTGTACCGCGGTTATTTTGTTTAGTCTTCATGATCTGCACCTACCAACTTTAAGATGCATTATCTAAAAGATATTACAAATTTGCTTAAATTATTCTCACCTCAATTCAAAGAAGAAATATTCCTAGCTTAACGACCAAGATAGAAAAAATATCGAAGTAAAATGCTAAAATATGCGTAAAAATTTACAATTGAAGGGATTAAAAATGGATTTAGACTTGAGTCCTAATGATAATTGCAGGCAAATGTTTATTTAAATATACATACCTACTTTCCGTTCCTAAGTGGCAAAAAATTTTTGCCTCTCCTTCATTAGGCAGTGTTCCGTAGTATATCATTTGCGATTGCGACATATATTAATGGAATATTTAGCAATGTAATTGGATTAGACCGAGTAAAATATGGCAAAATGAGGCGTGGTGGTGGACGAGTGCTTCGAGCAGTTTCTTGGAACACAAATACTGCAAGTTCGAATCCCGACTGTACCAATAAGTTTTTCTGATAAGTATGTTTATGTTTATAGAAATTTATTTCCCACAAGAATTATATACAAATATGATTTCTTTTCTAGGCACACCGCACAACAAAATTTACCACACAGATTCACTTAATAGTGAACTTTTGACCCAAACATAAAATAAACTGGTTTCTCAAGAGACAGGCCTAGCCTAATTTGAGAACCCCTGGCAATTTTTTTATTACATTCTTATTTCACAATTTTACTCTTCACTCTTGCTTTGTTACTGTTTTCTGTTTAGCTGTAAGTATATCCTAATTAGTTAATAAGCAATTTTGTTATTTCCAGGGTGTGCATTCTGTGCTTGAATAAACGTTTTTTATTTTTATTTTTTTTTTACTTGCGTGAGATTATTACAAAAGTATACATTTTAGTCTAATGAGCGTGCAACAAATACAAATAATATAATAATAAGAAGGTAGAAAAATCAATTGGCCGGCCACGCGGTGACTTGTTGGAATATGACACAAAGTCAGTTTTGCTGGAAGTGGCCTAGTTCAGGTATGATGTATTAAGTTAGAATGTATATTATTAGAATATAGAAGTCAAAAGATATATTGAGTAACGTAGTGTTTTAGTATTTAATAAGTACAGTGATTAGCCACACTACGAGCTTTACGATAAAGAAAAGTAACACACTTTCCGCCAGAGATATATTTGAGGTGCCATCGTGACAGATGGCAAGGTTCCTAAAGCACGGCTATACGTACGTCTTTTAAATTTCATCTCAAACGTATGAAGGTTTCATCTCGATGCGAGAAACAACATGCATATCAACATATGTGTTTAAAATTTAAGTCGGTAGCAAAATCTAAAAACCTACAAGACAGGCTGAGCCTAGTGTGGAAAGCTTTGTTGATTTTACCTATTTTTACTAACCTCAATGTTATGTTCAATTGACTATGAAACATGGAATCTTTACAGCAATAAACTTTATTAATTATTATTATAATCGTCTTGTTTTTCTTAGAGTTTGATGACGCAACTGAGGGGTAACAAATTTACCTGGAGAGAATATAACAAACTCACCTAAGTACTTTGCATGTTCTAACACAATATTTATCTCAGGGAACCTTCAAAGTTATCTGATATGCTCGGAGCAGTAAAATTTTAAGTAGCTCTTCGTTCTAAAAAAAACTCATTTTTTTTTAAATGCAAATAAAATGTTTTACCTACCTACAGTCGTAAAAGTACCCTTACAATGCGAAATGTCAGTGTTTTTGTTCAGCAGTGGCGCGCAACACTGTTTTATCACTCCGTAATTACATCCATCCGGGAAAAGTATTATTTCATCCGCTTTACAGCTTTCTCTAATGGTATTTTTTTTGGTGTCCTTTAACGATGCAACAAATAGTTATCGTTTCAGTTTAACATACCGACTAGCTGTTGCGCACAACGTTGTCTACTTAGTAAAAGTACTTTCAGATGTCCAACGTCAGGAAATATGTCGATACGAATTTTCAACCTCTTTTACAAGAAAACTTGGACAAAGGAAACGTCCTTTGCCAGGATATAACCTATGTTCTTGCCAAATTTCATT
>JACCPG010000610.1:0-145419 GCA_016069955.1 Drepana arcuata
CACGGCTCTTTTTTTGCCGAAATTAAATTTAACGAATTTAACTTAGAACGCAGAATCATGTTGTTCACCATTTTTACACAAATACAAATATTAATGTTAGCACAAAATTATCTACCTAATAGCTAAAGATACGTCACAGTCGTATCTCTAGTTATAGCTACTAGTACAGGCGAGCCATAGCTCCAACATATACATATAGCTCTGAGACAAAATGATATAGAATCAATGAGGTTTTCATTGTATAGAAATTTGTTGCTCGAGAAATTATTGACCTATTTCTGTATTTTAATAGGTAATAATTTCTAAAGCTGAATTTTTGTAAGCGTTATGACAAAGGAACTTTAATCAGCATAGGCTATGTTTAATAAAAGGCCGAAAGTGAACATATGGAACACAAAGAGCGCTGGAAAGAATAATTTTGGAGCGTAGCCTCACAAGTTCGCCCACTTACAGTCTTGGCCGAGCTAAGTTCACGTCGCAGCCAAATGGGACGACATATCCCTGACCCATTTCATGTATTTATATGCAAGTCTCTTGAATTTGTATTACTGTGAAACATAATGGAAGATGCCTTCTCGCGATATTAAACAGTTTAGTTTCAATTTTGCCCTGGTAGCCGAGTGGTTTGAGAGTCCTTCAACGTAAATATTGCAAATTCAATCTCCGTGTTCCCCACAGAGATTAATCACACGGAACAATGGAGACGTGATGGGTAATTGAATCGGTGAAAATATAAAGAAACTGATGTGGATAAAGCGGAAGAGGTCCGTAAGTAAAGAGAGAACTCTATTCCTTGTTCCCCATGCGGGACACGGTGTTATAATATGTTTTGTAACAACATTTTATGTGAATAATTTAATATGCTCCTTAAGTGTGTAATATAGAAAAACGATAAACGCTCGTGAATCATTCATAAGCATGTATTCATATGTCACTGAATAAAAATAAGGTTTTTGCTTCTAACGTAAATTGAATGAAAGGCAATAATTCATAAGAAGCCCTCGTTTGTTTCACCGAGATCGTAACAATTGTAAAAGCGTCACAGAAAAATAATCCAATCTTTGTAAAAGAAGCAAGAATATTATGATTACAAAAATAAAATATCTAGTGCAGAGGAAATGGGTAAATGAATCGTGACTAGGGGCCATAACTTTCGCAGTGGGTGGTTCGGCTCAAGCCAAATGCTGCGGTTTCCATAGGCGAGCTTCCGGGGCGGCGCCCAATCGACGCATCGAGTAAGACCTCATAATTATACCGACTTAAATTGAATTCAGACATAATAAGTTTTTTTATATCATTCGGATGGTAAGCATGCCACCCGTCTGATGTGATGAAGCGGTAAGCGCCGCCTATTTTTGCAATACCAGGAGTATCTCGGTCGGGTATCCGCGCATTGTTGACCTTGCAACAATTTAATATTATATTATCATTCATTCCATCGATTCCCTCAATACAGGCTTTGCCTAGTCAGAATACTAAAAGATATTGTGTTTAAAATAAGTCAGACTCCCTACAAAATAGTATTATGTATATGATGTTGCAGACCACTTTCGTTTCATTCAAATGTACCTCCATACTTGCTATTCACATACATATGTACATACTAACCAGTTTATTGTATCTTGACGTTCCCATATTGGATTGTTAGATTGATCTAATGAGGCGGTTGGAACGTGGTCTTATTTGTGTGGTGGTTTCTTCCACAGACTTTCACATTGTTTTACCATCTAACTATCGCTTTTCTATAAGTCCAGGTATATTCTCTGTATATTAAAAAGTACCTGGCACTTAATATACCTCTGGCGAAAGTGGGTGTGTGGGTATTACCTATACACCTCTGCCTACCCCTTCGGGGACCCTTGTGGGAAGGCGTGAGGATATATTATTTTTATTAAGTATATTATATCTCTACTTACTAAAAATCTACCGATCTCTAGGGTAATAATATAAACAACATAAGTTAACTCCCATATCCTTTAGATATATGCTGATCGGACCGTGTTATGTGATATCAATTCCAATTTGTATGTTAAGAAAAACAAAAAAGAATGTCCGGATCCGGATGTAATGTTACATTCGTAAATTGATGAAAGCACCTTGCCAAAACACATTGAATACACAATATGTTTATTGCACTTTAGGAAACAAAAGATTCTTAGTCCACCAAAACTTTCCTAATATCCGATTTGTGTTATTGTGGTTTCGATAGAAGCCGCTACTACTGTTGAACACAAAAATAATACCTTAGCAACAACAATAAATGAAACTGCCCTAAAATAAGCAGATTCAATAAATTTTGAGTGCGCCAGTGACTCGATTTATTCAGCGGAAATTTTTGAAAGCTATCATCGGTGAATTGAGAGTACGACAGAGCGTAAGAGACGGATTTTACGATTGCGACAGTGCAAACACTATGGTAAATGATACGGTGGAAATATTGTGTGAGTCTAGAGGTGTGACAGTGGATTATTAGGGCATAATAAAGCGTTTTATATATTATGACGTTATAAGCGCGATAGATTTAAACGCCAATAGTTTGTAAATCCCAATTGAACATGTTGTTTTAGCTGTATAACAAAGTCTTTGCTGTTCTGAACCTTTAAAACATGTAAACAGATTTTAATGATGATTTGTTGAACAGTTAAGACGTGAAAGCGCGCCTAAAAATCACTATCATATTTATGAATATATCATAAATTTAATCCGAAAAAAGATTGGGTTATTTATACTTATTTTTGTATCAAAATGAAACATATCTGTTCAAACAACTCTTCACGCCTTCCTACAAGGGGTGTGTTGTGTAGTTTCTACAAGCCCACTTTTTGCCGGAGATTTTAGGTGCCAGATGGCGAGTCTATCGCTGTTATCAAGTAAGATTATACATAGGACCTTGAATTACATTTTCCTACACCGTTATGTTCAGAAAAATTATGTCTTACGCTAATGAACAAAATAAACATGTTAGCAAATAAAGTAATTTTTTAATTTTAATTTAATAAATATATTTTATACTGGGCATTATGGTTTTACATTGTTCGTTTACAAGAGATTTACTTCTCGATCCCAATCCGAACAGCCTTAACTCACGCAGAGCTGGTGAGATAAATAACTGCAGTAGTAATATAATAATATGCGCGCATTCCCAGAAGGGTCCCCGAAGGGGTAGGCAGAGGTGTATAGGTAATACCCACACACCCATTTTCCGTCAGAGGTATATTAGGTGCCAACGTGACAGATGGCTAGTCCATCGCCGTTACTCAAGCACGACTATACATACGCCTTTGAATTGCAGACGTATGCAGGTTTCCTCTCGATGTTTTCCTTCACCGTAAAGCTATGGTGGTGTGACTAATCACTGTACTTAAGTTCAGAAAAACTCATTGGTACAGTCGGGATTCGAACTTGCGACCTTTGCGTCGCAGGCAACTGCTCGAACCACTCGGCCACCACGGCTCTTTAGTAGTATGAAATAACTAAATCGGTACATAGAAAATATTACTATAAACCTGTTTTATGCCGTGAACTTGAAAAATCGCAGCTGTCGCGCGTAAAAAAAATATCAACGACGGTTTTTAGTACATTTGTAGCAAATTTTATGGATTCAGATTACACAGCCAAAAGTCAAGACTCATAAAAAATCCCTGAGATTTATAGGTCCCTTGAGAGGAAAACTCCCAATAGCTTTTATAAGATGTTCACAGTAGGTAGGTACCTACATACATAGTTCTTGTAGGAACATTTTCGATATTTTCATATCATGTCAGCTTTGCTTACATAAAGCCGGATAGTTGCCCTACTTTTCATAAAAGCTGTATAATTCAAAAAAATATATTTATTAAGAATAATTCGATGTTTATTTCAAAACATAGATCTTTAATCTTTCATAACAGCCCATTTTTGTAATCATAATTCATATGCATTTCGAGTAAATCCTGTTTGATATGACCTCTTAAAAAAGGGATAGTTGCCTACTATAGCGGATAGTAGCCTAA
Organism: Drepana arcuata; assembly: GCA_016069955.1. Classification (NCBI taxonomy): domain Eukaryota; kingdom Metazoa; phylum Arthropoda; class Insecta; order Lepidoptera; family Drepanidae; genus Drepana; species Drepana arcuata. The sequence goes on from JACCPG010000610.1 coordinate 3,993, forward strand.
CGTTAAAAATGCTTCGCCTCATGTAAGGATAGACGCCTCTCTATATTTCTTTTTATCTAAAAGAAATATAGTTTCAAGTAATTTTAAGTAATCAGCCTTTATTATTTACTGAGATCCTTTATTAAGTACTAATCACAATATTAGTTAACATTAGAAAACAGTGCTATGTTCTAACGTTTTAAACTATAAAATTACTTCAAATTTTAAATAGTTTATTTTTAGTTAATAGTAAAATAATATTATTTATCTTAAAGATAGAAAAATATGGCATCAACTGAAACTTTTTTATTCATATTTCAGATTTCTGAATTAGCGTTTTTCACTTTTAATATCTTTTCAGTGTCTTTGGCCGATTTTTTGCCTTTTTTTCCTTTGATTGGTAGTCCTTAAGTGGCTTTTCCTTTAATTTTTTCCAAATTTACATATTTTCTTCATCTTCACTGTCAGCACTATAAATTTGTATTCTTCTTTTTCTTGAAAGAAATCTGTGTTATTAGATTCCGTTTCACTACTGGTAATATCAATATTCTTTTTGGTCTTTTGCTTTTTTCGAGGTCGCCCTCTTTCCTTCAAGATTTTTTTGCTATCTACTGCTTTATAATTTTCTTCATTCGTTATTTTGTTTGTTTTCTTTATTTTCTCTTCATTATTCTTCTTCTGGATAATTTGTTCGTTGGAGTTGAATATTTCTGCAAATTGTTTAGGCTTTTAGACATGTTTAGCTGTAATTTTGGTATAGTTGTTGATTGATGTAGAAATTTGGATGGCGTTTCTTGTTGAAGATTTTGGTTCTATAATTCATTTAAACATATCAACGATGGCAAGAATACCATCATATATGATGGTTCAGAATATAATTTTGTAAGTTGAAAAGAGCACCTGAAGTAAAAAAAATGTTTTGTTCGTTAAAGAATGTATAGTTGCAGATAGTTGCCCCTAGGGCAACTATCCGCAGGAGTAAAAAGGGCAACTATCCTTTTTGATACGGATACTTGCCCTTCCTATTTACAAAATAAATAAAATCTATTTAACAATAAAACATAATAAACAGTGTAATTTAAACTCTAATGCATGTAAAGAAACAAAAATTTGACTGAAATTCCAATTAATTACAAAAATATTTAATAGAAATGACTTACCAATATAATTTTGACGCCTGTCAAAGTAACGCCGAGGAAGATTTTTGCTCACACAGACAAAACACGTGCGCTTACCTTAACGGTTTAGATGAAACTGAGGTCAGTAGGGGGGGCACTTCTAATTATAATCAAACGCTAATGCCACCAACATGTCTAACATGGCGTATTTAAAACTGAGGCATGTATCCCTCTGAGGCAACTATCCGGCTTTTACCCTATATATAAGTTTTGCTTACAACGGGTAATGGCGTCTTAGATATAAGCTAGTTTATTACCACGCTTACGCAACATATATTTCGACAAACAAAACAATTTTATTGCCGTCGTAAAATTTACTTCCTGGTATCTAGCAAGGCTAACTTCGCACTGATGAAAGTCACATATTACGTATAGAGATGAAAGAAGATAAATGGGTCCCATAAAATATGAAGGGGATTCAAAAGGAAAAAAAATATTTCCCATTATATCGACTCCATGGCCGATGCCATTATATGCATGGTTTTCAAATTGCAAGTCGTCTTAGGTTGTGAATGACAGGGTTCGATTCCCAATTTAGACTGATTACAAATAGACATTGACATAATAATGGAATGTTTGGCACTCTAAATATGGCTGGTTCGTTACTAGCTTTCCAGATACACAGGAAAAACTTGAAGTAATTTTGCATTAGGTTCGACAATTTCACTGATTTAAACAGCTCTTGAGCAGAGACACCTTACTTGCACCTTAGGTTTGTGGTTGTGACGTCACCTATACCTACCTAATTTTGACAATCCAAATTACCCATCCTGCAATTTTTTACTTCATATCTAACCTCAGTCCATGACGTTATTTCCTCGAGTAAATTGACATTGCTTTCGGCACCAATACAAGAATTCTCACCGGAAAAATATCTAGAAAAGATTCTTAAGACGTGTCTTGTCACGCACGCTTCGCTAACATTATATCTCTACTAGAAATTTCTCGGCGTCCTTTTAAATTCTGAAGCGGGTTAAGAATTTCTTGCTCCTTAAAAGTTATATCTCGCGACTGGTCTGGTCCTTGGCAAATTGGTTTTGTCGAAGTGTTTGAATTCAATTAGACCTAGCAGTCCAGTTTACGAGGAACGCTATATATATAAGCACTGGGACTCATCGCCTGAATCAGGTTTTCCGTAGTTTTCATTTCATTTGTTTTAACAATATTTCCAAGATCAACGACACTTTGTTAAACTAGTCCTGTTATATTTAATTAAAATATTCTCCTTTTGATAATGGCTAAATGTTTATTTGTCTATTATCATATAACATAAAAGATAGATGACAGGCTTGAGCCTTAGTTTTTCAACTTACTTGGGGTTTAGCACATCATCATTTATGGCGAAAGAAAACATTGAGAAAGGAACTGCTTATGTTTTAAAATAAATTTAAATAACGATTGCATTAAGAGCCATGGTGGTCGAGTGGTTCGAACACTTGCCTGCGACACAAAGATCGCAAGTTCGAAACCCGACTGTACCAATGAGTTTTTCTGATCTTAAGTATAGTGATTAGTCACACCACGAGCTTTACGGTGAAGGAAAACATCGAGAGGAAACCTACATACGTCTGAGAAGAAATTCAAAGGCGTATGTATAGTCGTGCTTGAGTAACGGCGATGGACTCGCCATCTGTCACGTTAGCACCTAATATACCTCTGGCGGAAACTGGGTGTGTGGGTATTACCTATACACCTCTGCCTACCCCTTGGGGGACCCTTGTGGAAGGGGTGAGGATATCTATATATATATTAAGATGAACATAGACTCGCCATCTGTCATTTTAGTGAGTAAAACATATCACCCGCAGAGCGATAGCATTATTACTCATCTGACTTTTCTTTCGGGAATAAAAATTATAGATTTTATTAATTCATACCAACTCCTTATACTTTTATAACAATGCCCAGCGGTGTATGGGGAGGAGACTGATCTTAATTCTACTGAAGTAAATGTACATTTATCATCATGACGATTCGCTCACGATGTAAGCAGAGAGGAGAGCACAAGTTCTAGACTACACTTTATCAGTATCTCCTTACATATCTCACCGGATTCAAGTTCCTTTGAAGTGAAAAGTAATCTGTTATATTGTTTCAGGCTTCAGACATGCTGCCTCGACGAGGAATTATGAAGAAGTTCACAATAAAAGTACCTAGGCCTTCGATCAGTACTTGTGAATGAGCGAGAAAAATCTGCAGATAGTGTACAGTATCTACATGATCTAAATGTATAATTCACGTGAAGTGTGTGCAGCTGTCCGCGGGCGCCGATTATGTTCGACTCGACCAAGGGCACCCTGCTCATAGCGCCGTCTCTTTCTAACAGCTCTTGTTGGCTCAACGGAAAGGGCTGGCCATCTTCTTTACCAGCACCTGCTGATATTTTAAAAGCGTTCTTTATATTTGCCCTGTCTATGGCAATTGTATTCTGCAATCTGGTATTAATATGTGTATTGAATAATCGGAGATACATCAAGTATATTGAAAATCAGGTAAACATTTATTTACTTTTCAATAAAACATTTTGAAAGCTTTTACGTGATGTCAATGCTAATTATTGGGTTTTAATGATTTCTATATCATATGATTTGCTAGGAAAGTGAATTGCTTTTTCATCCAATTTTTAATAAAAAAAACAAAAATTTCTAAAATAAGTAGAAACAAATACGAGACAGAAGAACTATCGATGCTTTATCAAAACTCAGGTTAATAAACAGTTTTGAATAACCGTTTTAATATACTGGCACTTAATTGTCTAACAAAATTAAATTATCATATTTTTCGTTCTTGTAATTATCATCGAGAAAATAACAGAATTCCGTATTTATACGTCATACTGAGAGCAATGAGTGCTTACTTACGTAGATAAATATTGTATCCAGTTTTATAGAAGAACAACATATTAATATATTTCTAAATAATAGATAATAAACGTTAATTAAAATAATAATAATATACTAACTAAAAAATATTCTTAAAAGGAGTCCCTTTAGGCAGGGTTACTGAACGTTACGAAGATACTGGCAGCGTTCCCCCTTTGAATAGCAAGGCTAATTCTTTGTCCGAGGTAGCTGCTAGCTCTTCGGTCTCCTGTGATGTCGACCAACCTTTTTGCTATTTCTTTAAATAGCTTTGTAGCACTAGTACCCCACGGACCAAGGGTCTCGACACCGAATGGGAATAAATCATATTCGGAACCTAGACCCCTGTATTTGGTAAATATAGATAAATATTTGATAAATATTTAACACCTTTGCGGAGAATAATATGTTATTGAGAAACTACCAAAAAGCATTAAAAGAAATACACTCCCATTGTGGAAAAAACAAGTACACCAATGTCGTAGAGTAATTTATATACCCAAATGTCAATATGTTACAGCCAAGGTACCTGCTAACCTCGCTCGCCCTAAACGATCTATTTACTGGAATCCTAGTAGCGCCAGTGGCTCTTCTGCCAGCCTTGTACAAGTGTTGGCCGTACGGAGAGATATTCTGTCAGATTCAGGTGAGTTATTATGCTCCTTCAATTAGTCATTGTCAGAGAAAATAAGTTAACGTCAATAAATTCTTTCCCCTTAAAATTTAGGCGTGGTAATTTGTTCTCCTCTTGAACTTTCTCTAAAATAAATTTGTGTTCAATACAAAACAATTCCAAATTGAGCTTTATCATAATTTTCAATGCTGAAAAAACCTAAATATGTCATTTACGAAAACAAAATAAGCGATTTTTTTATGGAAACAACTAAGGAAATAGGCGTAATACTGTTAGAGTTAGCCGAAGCTATGAAGCCTTTGCGAGCGAACTTTATTTAAACAAGCGACGAGGAGAAAATGAGCAAAGTTACACTTAGGTAAAAAGTTGTTAGATTGTGACACAAAGTAATCTTATATTTGGGATAAACACTCCCTGACAACGCTTAATGAGCAGAATTACTTAAAGCTTTGCTAATATTTTGTTTGAAATAATCAGAATAATAAGAAACCTTAGACCCTGATCCGGTGCATTTACTGTTTTAGTAGTTTCATATAAATGATGGCTTAGCGCGGCTATACGCGATAGAGAACTAATATATATTTTTGTCATGTGGGCTTTGATCCTTTAAAGTTCCCGATATTGTCTGGTCCTTAATGCGTTTTGTAAGGCATTTTTTTCTGTCGTAAAAATGATTTATTTTTTCAATAAAAAGTATCCTATGTTACTTCTAACACCTCCAAGAATATGTGTAGAAAGTTTTATAGTGATCTCTTAAGTAGTTTTTACGTGAAAGCGTAACAAACAAACTTACATTCATATTTATAATATTAGAAAGATATTTAAAAATGTACTTTAACTTTGTAAGAACTTAACTATATAATATGTGCAAATATATATAACTCTCTCGATGTTTTCCTTCACCGTAAAGCTCGTGATTGCAATCTTTGAATTACAAGAAACTACTCGAACCACTCGGCCACCACAGCTCTTCCTTAATTATATAAAGGAAATACAAATAAATATCTTTAAGGAAAAGTTCGAAGGATGGAGAGGTAATATAAAACTGAGATTAACATACACAAGTCATGTCAAAAAAGGTGTCTATCAAGATGTATATGGAGATCAGAAAGATGGGGCTCGACCAGAGCTCAGTTCTTAGCTGTATGATGATGTAGAAATTTTACTCTGTCTTTTGATGCATTAATTTTGCATAATACCAATAAATATTAACGAAAGAATAATTTAAATAAAAAAGAGACAAAAGAACATCACGCAGCAAGAGTTAAATAAAGTTAAAACATTTTCAACTAAAAGTTGTTTCCAATTGTTTATGAAAGAACAAATTTGCGGACAAATGAGTAATTATTGGCGCTCCAGTAAGGCGGTGATGCGCGAATAATGAAACCCCTTAAACTTCTGTGGAAGTAAATGCGGTATAGGCTAATGTTTAATAGTGACCGAGCAAAAGCTCTCTTGGAAAAGTTATCTTTGTAACTTATGCTCGTCCTTCGGCCCGCTGACTTGTAATTCCTTTTCAACACCCTTTGTAGTATTTTGTTTGATAGCGGTCATTTAGATTCCCTACAATGTTTCTAATCTTTGACGTGACTTGATTGACAAGGATTTATTTAGGTTTTTATTACAGGCCTTACTGCGAGGTGCGGTTAGTCAACAGAGTGCCGTCATCTTAGTTTGCATGGCTATCGACAGATATTTGTATTTGCTGCATCCAAATACGTACCACAAACATTCTAGTAAAAAGGTACGTTAAAAAATTTCCTAAAATGGAGCCTTACTAATATCTAATTCAGTAATATTCCCTAGCAATATAATTCATATGTTCCCTTTCTTAGTGTTTGATTTTGGAGAGTAAATGTATGCACCATTAAGAACGAACCGATCGCCCAGCTGCTTACATATTTATTTTTTTGGAAACCCGGGACCATTATTCACCGATGAACGTAGCGCTGCCCAGAAGCAGTGCATTGGCTACAGTAATTTCTATGCATTGTTTTTGGTAATACATAGCTAACTCCTAAGGGAATGAGTTTATTACGGGTAGTTCCGTTGGGAGACGGAACGTAAGAATTTCAAGGGAATCCACGAGGGAAAAACTACCCCGTTGGGGATATTGTTCCTTGTTCATAACAAGCGATTATCATTTGATAATGGTAGCAAATATTTTACTTACAAGATGAATGATGTATGATTTATTTTCAGGGCTGTATGCTTGTAATAAGCATTACTTGGATATTATCAGTATCACTGTTTGCCATTATGGTGCTTCCTCGGTCGGGCTATTATTTCAACTCCACTGGATTGATGGCTTGCGATGTTTTTCATTCCAGGGTTGCATTCAGGTTCTTATAATTTTACTTCTATTGTAAACATTTTCATATATTTGTATTATTCTTAATAAAAATTAGTGTAAATATGTAAATCTTATTTTATAAATAGCTGTGCCACGGAGTTTGAACCTCCTCAAATTCATATTTATGATTTCTAATCCGCTCCACTTGGGTAGTAGTATGATCATATGGCCTTCCTCAATAAGCGGATTACAAAATGATAACCTATTTTAGCAAATTATAGGGTATACGGTCTAAATTGACTTCAAACAATTTAACACTAGGCAGTGTTTATGTTTACTTTATGATATTTTCTTTACATTACGACTTTTTTTCCTAGGATCTTATCGTGCTGTGCCTACTATTTTCCGACAACAATGGCGCTAATGTACTGCTATGGGTCTGGCTTCCACGTTAGTAAGAATAGAAACAAATGCGATCAGGGCTCCACAAGACACAATGGGGTTCCGCCGCCTTGCACTAAAACATTACACGGGGAACACGAAATTGTGGTAAGCGCTTCCATATACTTCGTTATTCAATTTACAGTTTGTTCTTAAAATGTTGTCTGGGACTTAACTGAAAATATAGTCACGTATTTATAACATTTACTTTTGTCAAAATTGATTTCTGCGCAGTAACACTCCATTCTTTTAAATTAATATTGTTGGTAGTTGGTAATATTCACATATTATTGAAGTTAGAAAATAACAACATCTGCACGAATGTATGAATGTATGTAGGCAAGGAAACTCTTTAGTCCCCCAAGAATCATATATTGTTTTAATCCTGCAACAGACAGCAACTGGTGAAAAAGTCAAGTAAATTGCAATCGATATATCGATGTAATATAAATTACTTAGGTTACGTTACGTTAACGGCGATGGACTCGCCATCTGTCACGTTGGCACCCAAAATATATCTCTGGCGGAAAGTGGGTGTATCTATATTATATATACACCTCGGCCTACCCCTTCGGAGACCCTTGTGGGAAGGCGTGAGGATATATTATTATTATTTTTACTTAGGTTACACCATTTTTTTCAATTAGAATTGTGTCCTGTCTTTAAAAAAATACAAATGTTTTATTCCCAAACAGAGCATACATGTAAGCAAAACGAGTTATTGAAATTAAATCCCAAAATCTCAAAGCCCCCACAGAATACAACAGGATATTTTTTGGAAAACTATCTTAAGGCTATTTCTTCAGATATTGGGCCGCGGGTTTATTAACCCCCTGGTGAATATTATTTGATGAGGAAGGGCTTTTAGTGATATTGACAGATTTATTATAATAGAAATTGGATATCTTTTTTTTGGACAAATGTTACTTGGTGATCTGGTATCCTTCCCGAAGGAACTAATAAAACGAAAGGCCACAGTGTCTTATTAGACAACATGAACTGTAATATTTGTAAATTAAATATATTTGGGATATATGTAAATCTCTTCGTTTTGTTAATGACTAAAATAATATACCTACAGTGTATTATTAAGGTGCAAATTATGTATATTATCACACAAGCACACCAACACACACAAAAAAGTTTTATAGTCAGGAGCCAACCTGCCAGCCGTCTTTCAAATATATTAATGTCCCTCATAAAATCCCTCCTGCGAGATGAACTTATCGGCTTTCTTCTGAGAGATACAATCCTTGCAAAATATGTGAAATTTACTTCAGCCTGTAAAATTGAAACTCATGACAACCAGAAAAAAGATAACCAAAGGAAATCTTAATCCTTTTTGTTAAAAAAAAATTATAATGTAAAATAATTAAATTAAGTTATTAATTTAATTATTTTACATCATATCTACACTTAAGAAATTTATTGATTGTATATAATGAGCATTGCAATTTTATCAAGAATCTAACATAATTTCAATTATGCTAAAGTTATCTTTCTTCTAGATAACAGATAATAAAAACAAAAGAACATCTCAAAACTAGAAAATGAAGTCTCTGTTTTTCTGAAAAGCAATCATCGTAACTTTGGCAATTAACTTGTATGACTTCCGAAGCGTAGTTTTCTCATTTTTCCAGAACGAAGCTAGTTTTCTGTATTGATTACCAAGATTTTTAGAAGTACTCTCAGTTATACTTTTTTCTGAGATTGCTGCTAACGTTATGTAAAGGTGCCACAATAATTTTGTGTACAACCTCCTTATATTACCAGAAAATTGCGGTGTGATATTCTCAAAACGTTTTTAAAAAAAAACAGAAAAATTTTGGTGTTCTTTTTATACATAACATACTAAAAATATATTATATATCTATAGATACCTACATATAATTGCTGCAATCACAATATAATTTTCATTTTACAACAGGTTCAAGCCCCGGTCAGACCCCACAGCGTGAGTACATCACGGACCATGGCCGCCATGTCACTAGGATTCATAGTTATGGTTACACCGGCCACTATACAAGAAGTGGTTGCTGCGTGCACTGGATGCAAGGTAGCCATCGAATTTGAATACTCAAATGTTTCAGGAGAAAATTGCATGTATATAGGGTGAAGAGATTTCTGTACAGTCAGCAACGCACGAGTGATATCCCTCTCGTTGCAAGCGTCCTAAGGCGCCGGTGACCGCTCACCACTAGGCGGGCCGCAAGCTTGTTTTCTTCCTTCGTAGTAAAATATACATACATACATTCTTAATAATAGATCAGATTCATTTCACATATTTATTTAAAGAGTAGTATTTTTAAAGTGGTAGCATAATGAGGGATGTTAAATATTTAAAGTTAAAGGATTTATATAATAGATTTTATTTATAAACCTTGATTTCTCAGTACTGGGCAAAGGCCTAAATAAAACAATTTGCTATTGTACTTTTTCTGCAGGTTCCACCTTCCTTAGACTTCATCGTGACGTGGTTGGCGTTGAGTGATAGCTTCTGGAACCCCTTCCTTTACTGGCTACTGAACAGTCACTTTAGAAGAATCAGTAATGAGCTTATACAATACTATGTAAGTTTAGTAAATACTCACAATTACTAAACTAGTTCATTTTTCACTTTATGAAATAATAATATCACATTATCTTCCAACAGGTATGTTGTCGCAGATCAAAGTCGTACCCTAGCTATGAAAAGCCTACAGGCTGCTGTGGATCTCCTGGTACGTCTGACGGTTTGCATTCAAAAGGAGAATTTGAAGGTCTCGGTGAAAAATATTGGGGTGAAATTTTAGAACGAACAGTTTCTTCATCCTCGCTTCATGCTATACAGAAAGCTTGCCATAGAGATCCTCATCGATGCTCAGGGTCCTTCAAAGGATGCCCAAGCGGCACTTGTAAACAAGACCCAAGATTTTTTGACGGTTACGGACCTTCAGACTATAGACATCTAGATAGATCAGCGTTTCAAGTAGAATCTTGTTCAAGGCATTGTAGGTTAAAGAACTCTGATATTTGCCTCTTTAGACCTACACCAGGCCTAGAGTATGGACGATCTAGGTCCAATTTGAGTTTAGATGAAAGCAATTTCAACAAAACTTGTAACGGAAGGCACCCGGAATTGTGAGAGTTCCGAAACTGTCCGGTCTTCGGGCATAGAAGTAATAGTATAGGAATGTATCCAGGCGTAGAGCATTTCAATTCAAATATCCACTGGAAATTTGAGGATTCGCCAATGGACAATGGAATGCAGACGCTAGAAAACAATCTGGATAGAATACGTAGCTTAAGCCAAGAAAGGAGTTTTAACGCTTTCGGATTAAAGGATAATGTCAACTTGCTGGAAGTTGAAGTAAACGATATTGGTGATGAAGATTCAGATGAAAACAAAGACTATAATGGTGGTATCCGTGAAATTAGTGAGGAAAGAAGTGATTATAGTGCTACTCATAAGTTTTCAAGAAATTCTTCGTTATCTAATCGGGAGCTCGATGTAATCAAAGAGAGCTCGAGAAGCTCCAGCGATACTGAAGTGACGTTGACACGATGACTTCCGAGGGTGACGTTTGATAGAGCGGTGAATGTAGTTCATTTGGAATTATCCCCGGAACATGGACACCAGTGCTATCAAAAGTGCGCGTCAAAACCATCCTCAGTACATAGGTATACTTAGTTGTTTGGTGGGTAAATAGAGAAGCAATCCATTTAAGTCTACGTGGACCAGTAGATTCAGGTCTTATTTCTGTAATTTAATAAATATTATATGAAATGTGTAAAAATTATAGAAGTTAGATTTTGTGGCCTAATAACTGAAAATGGCTACTGCATGTATATATATATTTCAAATATGAAATAGTTTATTATTTATTTATTAGTATATATAATAATTAGGTAAAAAATATTTCATGAATAAGTAAGTACTGAAAATATTAGTGATGTTGTAATATAAACTAGGTATCTAGTCAATAGTAATATAATTAATATTTTGTTATAGTTTTGTTGAATATAAATGATTATTAATCGTTATTTTTAGTTGACTATTATTAGTCTGGATAATTTAAATAATTATCACGTTTGTTTTAGTATTCTGTATAAGTTATCAGAAAATGTAATCAGATAGATAATAATAATTTGACATGAATACCTTTATAAGATGAATCGGTTTTTGCATATTTACATAAATTATCTGTTTTGCGGAATTTTGTCATTACGTTAGTATCCATAAAACAGAATAAAGTAAATTTTCCCCAATTGTAAATAATAAGACTGTTTGTAAGGAAATTCTTAAGATATTCTGAATCGCACAATATTTTCCCTCTTTATAAAAGTAACATTACAAATTGTTGATGTCTACCTAAATGTTAATACAGAAAACGAGATGGAATAAATTGTTTGTATACATTTATTGTTTCATTGCTTCCTCTAATCCAATATTTCTTTCATTTACTAGTAACGGTAAATAACCATATAGCTTTGCAAACTTCTTATGTGATTTACATGACAAATAAAAATATTTACGTTTAACATTTTGCCTATCTTTGGCAAAGACGTAGCATAAACTAATTGAGCAATTTCTTTATCTCGCATATTGAAACTTCCATTCATAAAGAACTTAAAAGGACGTTATACACATACAAACATATCATCACGCCAAGTCCATAACGGGTTAGGCAGAGAGTATAGAGCGCCAGTTCTCTCTTGCATACCTCTTTTGCTTCGTCCACAATCATCAGTCTCTTCATACATGCTCGTCGGATTCGAGTACTCTTGACGTTCCCGTCCTTGAGCATCCGATCGATTTGATCCAGGTAGTTGGAACGTGGTCTTCCTCCTTCCTCTGCCTCTTCTTGCACACAACAAGAAGAGGCAGAGGAAGGAAGAGCTTTTTCTTTATAAATCTGCTTCGTAAATTTTTCTTCACTCATCCTTTCTATATGTCCAAACCAACGTGACATGCCTTTCTTCATCTTTACAATCACGCCCTCATTCACGCCAGTTGATTTGCGAATCTCTTCATTGCGGATTCGATCTAAGATCGTTACTCCGCACATTTTTCGAAGAGATCGCATCTCAACTGCATTCAAGCTATTTTCATACTTCCTCTGACATACCCAGGATTTGCTGCCATATAATAAAGTAGGCACCAATATCGCATTGTGGACAGCAACTCGAGCATTCTTGCTGAGACTTTTGCTGCCTATCAACGCCGACATGGCACCATTCACCTTATTACCGGTTGTATGTAATAAAAGGATATTGAGAAGTAAATACAAGCACTAGTATATATTAGCCACCTGTTAGAAGCCTCTCCTAAAAAATGTTGAGTTTAGAATTATTCAGACTTTTTTATTTTTTATTCCCATCCTGATTTTCTGTAAAATTTATCAAGTTATTGGACTGAGATCTTTATCTATCTACTTCTTTTTCGAGATCTTTAATCACCACATTGTCTACATCTTTGCAATTAAATTTTAAAACTTTGTGAGTATTTGTAAATGAATCATTAAGTTACTTAAGCGTAACCAAGGCATATTAAATTATATAAATACGCAGGGCAGCCCCAACTTATCTTGCTAGTATTGGCCGATCGCTTCGACCGACGGGCACTACCTGAACCCCTGCGCCATGATTCATGTAAGGGTGCTAGAATAGTATTTTAACTAGCATTCGTTTTTTTTTGTGTGATCATTTTAATGTATGTAATATTGTAATTAATTATGTTATATGAGAAATAAAAAAATAGTACAATATTACAGGTTTTTTTACTTTTAATCGAACACAGCTTTTATGAACTGAATATTTTTGATAATGAAAGTGTATAGTCGAATGCGAAACTATCTATTATCGATGAGTTATCCTGTTTATGGATATTTTTTATGGACCGTCCAGACTTTATAGCCGCGTGCGAGCTTCGAGCGCCATCGGCAGTAAACGTACTGATGCCGGATTTAAGTTTTATCGCATACCTATCATCACTTCATCAATTTACAGACATGTACAACTAACTATATATTTATTTAGTTAGCTAGAGTTATTTATATTTTAGAACTCTATGCTGAAGATGAACTCATCTCAGAATGACTCAGAATCTCAGCGTCATTCATAATACATAATGGTCACAAAGTAACAAAATTAAGAGCACTGATTATTTACCAGAGCATACATCATTCTGCTTTGAAAGAAGTAATCAAACACATGGCTGGTTCAACAGGAAGTAATCGGAAGTTATTACTGTGCTGTGTGATCTGCTAATGGTCAGGTGCCAAATTGCTCGAGCAAATCAAAATTTATGGAATGAAGGACAAGGTCTTTGCTTCTTACTAATAAATCAGTTGATATTCGGGAAGCGGGACGGGAACGTCAAGAGTACTCGAAACAGACGAGCATGTATGAAGAGACTGATTAATGTGGACGAAGCGAAAGAGGTTTGTAACTATGTAAGTGTAGAGAGAACTGGCGCTCTATACTCTCTGCCTACCCCGTTAAAAACTCGGCGTGATGATATAATGATGATGATGATATTCGCATAAATGCAAACAGGGTCCTAAGAGTACCAGGCGTCAATAGAAGTTAAGAGTTTGATGGGAATATCAGTAAATATCTGCGGCCCGTTGCGAGGAGCCGTTAAAGCAAAAGATCCATATAATAATAACCAGTTAAGATTCAGTTCAAGTTACGCTGGGACGTGATAATAGTCCCCTGCGTACCGGACTTCGCCTCGTTCTACTTTTATGAAAATTTTATTACGATTTCCTTGTATTTAGGTACGATAATGAGTCAAATGAAACTGCAGACGAGGTAATGAGTCTAACGGGGACGTAATACGGGAAAATAACTTTAACAGAAGGAAATTTTTTAATGACACTTTGATTCCGAAATTACCAGTTACTGCTTCCCTTAACGATACTGCAGTCAACTGAACCATACAAATTACCGTCCGAGAATCACGAAATTAGGCCAGTTTGAACATTCTTTCAAAATAAACATAATTGGCCCTTGAACATCGAAACTGCTCGACTATGGTTATATAACCCCCCACTTTTCCCTAATGGAATGTTGAAGCACATTATCTCTGTGTAGTGTTTATTCAGTTGTGCTCATGTGCTGAGTAAGGCTTCTACAGCTCATTGAGATAGCGCTGTCAACCGTAATAACAGGAATAATAATATTCTGAATATCTCAAACGAAATCTACTGACTATAAACTAGAGAGAGCCTTGCCACACAGCCTCTTCAGAGTCTTATAAATCTCATAAAGAAATTCAAGACGCTGAGCTTTCCTAGTTTCCTAGTCCTCTCTCTAGCTTCGTGGCAGGCAGCTCCTCTGTATGGCTTAGTTCCAATATCCAACACATTTCTGTGATGATATCTTTACATTCCATGGAGACATAAGCAGGGATAGAAGATAGATATAATTCTGTCAATCAATTATAATTAACGGCATTTTTCGTTAATTACACAATTATCGTTAAATGAGTACTAAAATATAAAGAAGCGATGTAACTTTTTAATGTAGCCAGGATCTGTGTAACAGTATCCTGGCGAACCCTAGTTCTGACGATATAAAATATTTATTAAAATTATATATGCGTAGATTTTAAGTACTTTTATATCCAGGTGTCACGGAGTGACATAGTCGCTGTGCGACAAAACTCCTTTAATAAACAGAAAAAAAAACTTTTTAACATAACGTTGTTACTTAAAAGCAGAAACGTATAATAGGTAATGGTAATACAACGCATTAAATTCTACAATTTGGATAATAGCTCCACTCAAGTTTATTATTATGACAAATAGGCTATTCAGCTACTTTTGACAAAATATTTTTCAAAAAATATTTGAAAAAATTCGAGGCAATTACTTAAAATTATTTTTTACTTACTATGTCTTCATAGCCGATTAATAAAAAATGCCGTCTCGCTTTTCCCTCTGGGTCAGACATAATAATTTGTCACAATTTACTAAGGTTTTTATGTTTTTACCAGAACGTATTTAGCCAGGAAATTATAATAAATGGTCCCGTACCGTTGAATCTTCTGCGTAAAAATGTGTCGACAGTGTTTTATTGTTTGTGTTCTGAAGGTATAATAATGGCTATTATTATGCTGAGAAACTGGAGGCGGGTACACAATTGACGCACAGTAGCTGTAGCTAATAAGAACGAGTATATAGGTACATACATCCTTATTATTATACTTATGCAATATTGTATTTACTCTTCTTTTACGATTTATAAGTGATTGCTAGTATTATTTGTAATTGGCCAAACCATGTTTAGTAGTAAAATAATCTGCTAGGCTTTTTAGTCTGTATCCAAACTTACAGTTTTTGAGTAAATGCATACATAAACCTATGCAGTAAGTAATGACGTAGTATCTATTGGTAATGAGATACTGCAAATATTTTTGTACTATGTTGAGGAGCCCAGTGCATGTTCGGGACGTGTTTTGTATCTCTATACCTTATAATCCTTCCTTTCACCGCCATATATTTCCTGTGTAATGTGACGCAAAATGTTTACTTGTTAATAAAATTAATATCGTGGTCGCCTGCGCCATCTTATGAATTCTGATGATTGTAATCGGTATATGACAGTGTTCTATAAGTTGTCATTATTCGGTTGGTGTCGGTTTTCATCCCATTATGGGCAATTTAAAGGCAAGAAAAAGGAGTGGCTGAGTTGTGCGGAGGTGGCCGAATTCCAGTGTCTGATGGTTATTCAGTTACGTTTACGATGAAGGAAAACATCGAGAGGAAACCTGCATGTGTGTGAAAATAAATTTAAAAGACGTATGTTTAATCGTGACTGAGTAGCGGCCAAGGACTCGCCATCTGTCACGTTGGCACCTAAAATATATAATAATACCTTCACGCTTTCCCACAAGGTTTTCCGAGGGGGTAGGCGTAGAGGTGTATAGGTAGTATTCACCAACATCCACGCGACGTTTTACAAAGACATATATATATATATATATATATTTTCTATTCATCTGAAGCTTTAAAGCCCTCGGAATCTGTTACATGTTAGTTCAATCTAGGACTGTTATTAAATTAGGATATATTACAAACACAAATATAATGCGAGATGCGATCTCTTCGAAAAATGTGCGGAGTAACGATCTAAGGTCTAATCCGAAATAAAGAGATTCGCAAAATAACTGGCGTGAACGAGGTTGTGATGAAGAATGGCATGTTAGAAAGAAGGTTTCGACATATAGAAGGATGATTGAAGAAAACTTGACGAAACAGATATACAAAGCGAAAGTGTGTGCAAGAAGAGACAGAGGAAGACCACGCTGCAACTTGCCATTACAAATATAGGTCGCTTGCTTTGTGCTATCCAGGAAAGCTGAATTCCTTCCTTGGGACATTCCCACACAAATTGATCCATTCTTTAACTAAATAAAGCTTTTACTTTGGAAACTAGACAAGACCTCCATACCTATATACATACCTTAAAACCTATTTATCAATTCTCAGTTTAGAGTCTATCGTAAAGGTCTGAAGTATCCGTAAACAAGATGTTAGAAAATGTGCACTATAATTTAACGAGAGTCTTTACAGAAGATAGGTATTGAAACTATAAACTTGTTTATTATCTATCTCAGCGTAATGCAGGAACTCATGTGGCACAACACACATTAAACCAAAATTGCATGTTTAATTACAAGAAAACTGAGTCCATCATATAGTAATTTGAAGTGAAATAAATCTTAACATAACGATACCCTGCATTCGTCAGATCAAAAGATTAGATTGCAAGATATATTATATCCTACAAATATTTATTTATTTATTTCAATAAAAACATAAGTTAACAGCCCTGAGCCAACACACATACATTTTAAATATTTACATTTGTAGTTACTTATTATATAATTATACTCGAAGAAAAAATAAAATTTATACAAACAATAAACTTATGTACTGTTTAAAAATTTTAAAATGCAACAGCTAATTTTAGAAGGGCGATCATATGTTAAAATTTATGTAATGTTTAATGATAGATATATGTGAAACTTTATTCACGAAAATCAATCAAAAAATTAGTCCTTATCAACATATAAGAGATGACGAGATCATCTCTCGTCATTTGTCTAATTAGAACCAGAATTAATCCAGAACAAGATGCTGTTACACCTCTACGAATTTAGTACCCTTGTGGCAAACGTATACAAACCTGTACAAAGCATACCTACTTAGGATGTATGGAAACCCTCATAATAGAAATGTCGCAGCACGTATTTAAATCATTGAAACGCTACGAAAGCTTAGTTAATAGCAAGTGTTGTTTTGCGTAAGTGGAGAATGCATATTCATGACTGAATACTGAATAATGGTGGAGTAGAATACCTTTGTATTAAACCTACTTATAGGAATTTGATGAGCTTTGGCACTGTTGTCTACTATAATGCATCAGTTAATTCTGATAATAAATAATAATTGATGATTTCTTTAAATATTCTTCGAGTACATTTATGCGGCGAAACAGGTTTACAATACGAAAGAGTGCGGAAGGAGAAACGAAGGAAGGCCACGTTCGAACTACCAAGATGAAATCGATCGGACACTCGATAAGAATGATAAGAGAACTCGAAATAAGCGAGCATGTATCAAGTGATTGATGAATGTGGACGAAGCTAAAGAGCTAATGTATGTCTAGAGAGAACTAGTGCGCTATTCTTTCTGCCTACCCCACCAACTACCGACCCGGCGTTATAAATACCACATAGGTAGCAAACAAGCATGCGGTCCGCCTGATGGTAAGCGCCTGCCTATGGACGCCTGCAACACCAGGGGTATCACTCGCGCGTTGCCGACCCTGCAGGAATCTTTTCACACCCTTCTTAAAGAACTCCATGCTGTACTCTCCAGGGAAAACCTCAACGGGGAGCTCATTTCACAGCCTGAACGTTCACGTAATTATAATTATGATGATGATTTATGTCTTCAAACTTGTGCCTATTATGATTGAAACATTAATGTAATGTAAGCATATACCTGCTATTGAAGCATATACATTTGTATAGTAGATGTACCATTAGCTTTATTATTAAATATTTAAATGCATTCTTGGTTGCCCATTTGAAATAAATTAATCAAACCTTATAACGATCTATAAATTTATATTCAAGTACCTACAAACACTTAGGTGGAAAACTTAACGAAGGTTCACAACAAATAAGGTTAAATTATTCCACGTAAATCAACGAACTGCGACCCCTTCTAGGTACGTCCCATTTGATCAAGCGTAGAGGCTACTTGGAAGTTGATGCATTTCTGTGTATATACGCCTCCGGTGGGTTCTTTGCCCAGAAAAGGGTTTTATTGAGCTAGAATCTCATTCAACATAAGTTTATCAAACTTAAACGTAAACTCTTATGGTTTGACGAACTACTTGCAGAATTTAATAAAATAAGGATTTTATATTAAAAGTAGCTGAAATATTGTTGCTACTTTGATTTCATTCGCAATTGTTCATTGGCTAGCAGCTATTACTAACAATATCCTATTAAAGATAGGCGTTGAT
The DNA here is from genome assembly GCA_016069955.1 of Drepana arcuata. Classification (NCBI taxonomy): domain Eukaryota; kingdom Metazoa; phylum Arthropoda; class Insecta; order Lepidoptera; family Drepanidae; genus Drepana; species Drepana arcuata. The sequence continues at coordinate 22,905 of JACCPG010000610.1, forward strand.
GGGTTATTCATTAGCTTCTTCATGACTTCCCGTGAAGGATAGGCTGAACTGTATAGTAGCAATACATTTTTGAAGAAGATATATAATATGTATCTAAATATATCTCCGGTGAAAATTTGGTGCGTAATAACTCACTTCTGCCTACCATTTATATTGAAGATATATTTTTAAAAGCTGTGGTGCCCGCGACACAAAGATCGCAATTCGAATCCTGACTGTACCAATGAGTTTTTCAGAACTTAAGTACAGTGATTAGTCACACCACGAGCATTACGGTGAAGGAAAAACATCGAAAGGAAACCTGCATACGTCTGAGAAGAAATTCAAAGGCGTATGTATAGTCGTGCTTGAGTATCGGAGATGGACTCGCCATCTGTCACGTTACCACCTGATATACCTCTGGCGGAAAGTGGGTTTGTGGGTATTACCTATACACCTCTGCCTACCCCTTCGGGGACCCTTGTGGGAAGCCGTGAGGATAAATAATTATTTTGTATATTTTTATATACCAAACTTAAAGATGGCGAGTTTGTCGCCGTTTCTCAAGCTCCTTTATGCATCGGTCTTTGAATTTCTTTTCAAACATACATGGTAGCAAGTGGTATCCAATTCGTAATAGTAGGAAAAACTACATAACATGTATACATACATACATATATATCACCACACCGAATCCCTAAGGTGGTAGGCAGAGAATGTAGAGCGCCAGTTCTCTCTGGACTTACATACTTCTTTCGCTTCGTCCACATTCATCAGTCTCTTCGTACATGCTCGCCGTTTCGAGTTGACGTTCCCGTCCTATTTTGTGTATTGTACACATATTAAACCAAATATTCTTAACAAAACACATGAATAGCTTTCGACTGGGGAATGTTCTGTCAGTTCAATGAATGTTGGCTTATCTAAGCTGTAAGTTTTACAAAAGGAAGGTCTAGTTGGTAACAGGGGTAAGAAATCAAAGTTCATAATGCCATCTAATATACACTTTGTTATGTTGTTATCACTCCGCACATTTAGTCGCTTGGAAGTTTTCTAACTTTTACATTCGTAAAAGGGAATTTAAATACCTATGTTACGGATTTTTTCCATAAGATAATCATTTATTCCATAAGAATATCATTTATTTAGGCAAATGTGGCGTAAATAAGCCATAGTACCGCTGCTATTAATTTTTATATATGCGAATTTGGGAGGATATTAGTTTTACGCAATTACTACTGCACGGAGTTGGATGACATTCGACGGCCGTCTGGCTTAGTGGTTAGAGCTCTTAACTGCAAAACCTGAGGTCGCGGGTTCGAATCCCGCTGAGGGCATATATTTGTTTGATGAACACGAGTATTTGTACCTTAGTCTTGGATGTCATATGTATTTATGTAGATATCTATCTATAACACAAGCTTTGCTTAATTTGGGACTAGATCAATTTGTGTGGAATTGTCCCAAGGTATTTATTATTATTATTTGGTGCTGAGATAGAGTATTAGTTGGATTATCATATAGGATATGTTTTATTCCAGAAAAAATCTCATTCTATCTGTTACGTTGGCACCTAGAATATGTCTCTCACGAAAAGTGGATATGCGGATATTACTTACACAACTCTGCTTACCCTTTCGGTGACCCTTGTGGGAAGGTGTGAAGATAAGTAGGATAGGTCCCTAACGGGGTAGGCAGAGAGAATAGAGCGCCAGTTCTGTCTAGACTTGCATACCTTAATAATAAGATACAGGGATGAAATCATTTTAAGCCTAATATAACACTCTATACGTGCATGCGTGGCTTGAACATCATAAATCAAACTCAGAGACGGAGAGCAAATATAAACATTGTGATGAATGTGTTGTCAAACAGAATATTTTTAGTCGTATTAACAACTCTAAATGATCCAAGAAAATGTTATTAAATTAAGTCCATTCCAAACTCATGAAGGGCAGAGTTTATACGTATTAATGCGCTAATCTCAGGAACTACGTGCTAATCCGATTATCTATACAAATAAATAAAATTGGAGTGGCTGTTTGTAATATTAAAATAACCGCTTCTTACTAAATGCATATGGATTTATGTACGGTACATATACAATTTTTGTCTGCCTAATTTACTGAACGCATTATTAAATTTAAATAGGTATGTGTCAAATAAAAATATTAAATTCCACACAAATTGACATAGCCCAAATTAGGCGTATGTATAGTCGTGCTTGAGTAACGGCGATGGACTCGCCATCTGTCACGTTGGCACCTAATATTCCTCTGGCGGAAAGTGGGTGTGTGGGTATTACCTATATACCTCTACCTACCCCTTCGGGGACCCTTATGGGAAGGCGTGAGCATATATTATAATTATTATTTATACTTTCATCCTTACATACATGCGCGCCAGTTTTAAATACTCGGTATTTCTTGATTTTTTCTTTACGGACGACCGTCCAGTCTAAGTGGTTGGGCCTTGGCTGCGAAACTTATCAGCTAATCGTTAATTCAGGTTCATCAGATGAAGATAAGCAAATATGAAAAACACAACTATTTCTCAAAGTTTCGGATGTCGTATGTGTTAATTCATATAACAATAATTATTATCTCGTCCCCATAGTACAAACTTTGTTTGTTTGGGACTAGGTCAATTTGTGGTATTTATCTTAAGGTAAGTATCGCAATACTGATAAATCAATTTCTAAAATAAATTGGAACGTGACCTTTATTGGGAGACTATTTTGCTTCTACTTAATTTTCTTTCCATTTTCACGTCTTCCCATAAGTTTCCCCGAAGCAATTGGCAGAGGTGTAAATGTGACACCTAACGCACGGGACAAATGGCGAGTCTATCGCCGTTTCGTAGGTGTTTTCCTTTACCGATAAAGCTCGTGGTGTGAGTAATCACTGAACTCGTTAATAAAAACTCATTGGTACAATCGAGATTCAATCAATATTTGTATTACAGGCGATTACTCGAAACACTCGGACACCACGGCTCAGATATTTCGTTTCAAATACCTACCAAATTCTGTGAAACCTTATTTCGATGTGAGTGTTCCAGTGAAAATGGATATAGGCTGAAAATGTTTTTATCCAGTACGGCTTGAACAGTAAAACTGTCCACTATAAATAGTTTATCACTTGCTAGTTAACGGCGATGTTTAGTCACCCGTGCCACCCCGTGCTATCAGTTAGCACAACACGGGTTCGTTGCCAAGTGTTGTTATGTGGGCGGAAATGTTATTGCTTGGCTGCTTGCCACACTGTGAGTTAACTTTAGGCTTGTCTGTCTTGAGGGTAACACTTTATAAGTGTCAAAAATTATGTAATGTCTAAAGCAAAATGCTTTCCTGGCTTTCGGTACATAATCATAGTTAGGTAGGATTAATTTTACTCGATACATCTATGTAGGCCTTTGTACTTAGAAAACCAATTTGTTCACCTCCACTTCAAAGAAAAGTTTAAGCGAAAATATTTCTGTGTTGACTGATGTCTAAAACTATTAGATTCTAATTTAAGGCAGTTATTTGAAGGCAGCGCTTATTGAAAATCACATTAAAAAATAAATTACAATTAGCACCATTATTTTGAGTAATAAATCTGTCCTTTGTCATCTAATAGCTTAAAAATGTTATTGAAATGTAGACGCAGCTGGCAGTCAAAAACTTTTTAGCCTTCTAGATTCATAAAAATGATCAATATTCAATAAGAGTTATTTTAAACATGCGCCCTCTGTAATGTCACAGTTTTATTTCAATATTTATAAATAACTAGCTGTACCCTGCCACGCTTCGCTGTGGATATGTGACTGATGCAAAAATATATATCCTCACGCCTTCCCACAAGGGTCCCCGAAGGGGTAGGCAGAGGTGTATAGGTAATACCCAGACACCCACTTTCCGCCAGAGGTATATTAGGTGCCAACGTGACAGATGGCGAGTCCATCGCCGTTACTCAAGCACGACTATACATACGCCTTTTGAATTTCTTCTCAGACGTATGCAGGTTTCCTCTCGATGTTTTCCTTCACCGTAAAACTCGTGGTGTGACTAATCACTGTACAAAAAATAGATAAGAACAATCCTTGATGCGGATTATATATCATGCTAAAATTTCAGCTCTTTGTGAACAGTGAAGGTGCAGAACAATTTCAGTTGTTGAGGCGTAAACAAACCAACATAATATTTTTATATATGTAGATAAACGCGTGAAGTATTTGCGTTTGGAGAACTTATAGCTTTTTATTAGGGATGAATACATCTGTTTTATCGTTAATCGTTTTTTTTTTCTTCAGGCAGAATAAACATCGAATAGTATGTGAACACAATTTTTATTCACAATTTATAATCATATTAAAACGTGAACATTTCCAGACCGCTTTTGGAAATGGTGTGCATACTTTGAAAGCAAGGAGGAATCCATGCATTGCACAATTTGAATAGAACACACGAATAGATTTTGGAATAATATTGAAATATTAGAGTAGATGCGGAATCATCATATGAGATTTTCACACCATACAAAATGCAAATTTCGTTACAAAAACTCGTTTGGAATATTTCAGATATTCGTATGTTCACAAAAATCGGGATAGAAAGTTTGTGTTGTGAACAAAATGAGCTCGCAAATCTCTTTACTTTAACCAGGTAATCTGAAATAGTTTACACGACCTTTTTTTACATTTTTATCGCAACCGTATGAGTATCTAAGAGTTTGTGTTTATTTCCTGTTGTTATCTGACTTCTTCTAATAAAATTTAAAAGGCAAGGTAGTGCTTAGAAATTAAACAAGAAATGTGTCTCTTTTCGAACATACACTTTGAGCCAAAAGCACACAATTACAATAACATAAAACATTTTTTGACCAATGAAAAGGTTTCATTTGTAACTTTCTAATACTATTCACATATTTTTTATTATCTATCATACAGTTTACGCCAGCGTGAACTACGTCAAGTGAGACGTCACACACACCCCATTAGTGACGCTCGACATCGTACACGTTACGGTTGGAGAAATAATGTCATTTCCTACATTTAGTGAGGAAACTCAACTTCGAAGCTTGACTAGAATGGGGTTAAACTTGTCCTGTTGTATGATTGTATTTTAGAATTGAGACACAAATACAGACGGTCCTCAAACTTTTCTAGCAAAGGAATTCTTTTGACCCCCTTTTCGAGAATAAATAAAAAACTAACATAATAAGTTGGTACTTTACATAACGCTAAATAATATTCTATTAATTATTAGCGCTAAATATAAATTAATATTAATTCCAATCCAAATATACAATCGTTTTTGTTTAGCAAAAACTATCTCAAATGTTTTTTTTTATGTTAGATCCAATTGTCTTATAAAAAGGACCTCGTGACGGAATAAGAAGAGTCGTAATAGCACTCACTTTAGAACAAATTTTATTTTTGGATACCCACACGCGACTGTCCCCGCGTGTGTACCCCCACCCGACTGTACCCGCGTGCAACTGTCCTTGCGAGCCAGTTCATTTGGTTTTCATATAGTTTATAAGGGTAAAGGTAATGACCTACATAATAGAAGAAATAATATGGACGTAATATTTGTCTTCTCTTTTTCCATCTATGATAAATTTTATATAAGGAATATACAGTAAATCTAGCAGATAATCGTCATCCGCTAACCAAGCTTGTTGTTCATGCCGTCAACTTCTCTCGACTACACGACACGTTTCCAACAAAGACATAAAATGTGACTTTTAACTAATTTATTTTTCCTCAGACTGAAACGCGACGACTCAATAGGGATGTTATGTAAAATATTGTATAAGTTGTTTGAAATTATGGTCTATATCAGAGCGATCCCGCGAAAAGTACGTCAACATACGTGTGCAATAGATACTAAGTCTAAACTCCAAGTAAATTAAGCGGGCATTAAATTAATTGTCATTAAGTCACTAGTGGTGACACAGAATACTAATTTATCGAACTTTAGTGACTGTAGTTAAAGTTGAAGAGCGCCTTTGCGGCTGCGACTTGTTCACAAATTGAAATGAACAAAGTTACTCGATTGTTCCTTTGTTTGTTCACTTTGTTTATCGCAGTGTGTACATTCAAGCTACAGCCGCTTACAGATTATGTGACGAAATATAGCTATGTTTAATGTTGAAGTTCATCTGTTTTGTGTAGATTACCCTACAAGTTTTTGGAAGCTTCCAAATTTTGTTAATATATACAAGGTTCTAAAATAAGAATAGCTTAGAAAAGCTTTCAGTAAGATTTCCAGCGAATACAACCTTTTTAAAATCAAATTACCTCCGAATGCATTTTCTTCACTTAAATACAGTCAATCAGTTAGCATTATCACAATATTTTTATATATGTAATAAAAATCACACCATTTATAATTATACCACCATATATTACAATGTGACATATGTCACATATGTTACCAACGTGACAGAGGGTGAGTCCGTTACATTTTTTTTTTTTTTATACAACAAGAGTGGCAAACTAGCATACGGCCCACCTGATAGGAAACGGTTACCGTAGCCTATTTACGCTCACGATACTAAAGTATCACTTGCGCGTTGCCACTCTGTTTTCGGAGAGTTACAGTGTGTTGGCAGCATAATGGGTTTAATCCCTCTGCTTCCAACACAATGTAACAATCCTCCCCCCTCCCCAAGGAGCTTATTACTGGAAACCTTATTCACCGCGTAGGAACACAACACAAAAAAATTGTGTTATTTGGCTACGGACTTCTGTAAGGTGGAGGTCCTGCCCCAGTCGGGCAGCTCCGAATTCGAACGGGAAACCCGTTATGCCCTACCTCTCTCCTCAAGCACGACTATACATACGCCTTTGAAATATTGCGTATACAGGTTTCCTCTCGATGTTTTCCTTCACCATAAAGCTCGTGGTGTGACTTATAACAGTACTTAAGTTTAGAAAAACTCATTGGTACAGTCGGGATTTGAACTTGCCATCTTTGTGTCACAGGCAACTCGAACCATACGCCACTACGGCCTATTAATAGCTCTCAATAAGATAAGATAAGTTTTGACAGACATTACACTGATGGACACTGAAAGGTGTACGTTTTGGTACTGAACCCTCAGAACCCTCATAACTACGAATATGCTCGTAAAAGGTGACACAGATTTCAATTGAGCTCTCTAAATAATTTATGTTTGAATAGACATTACATTCGGGTCATAAATTATCTATAAATGGAGAACTCGAACAGATGGGTCGTAAGGTCGTTTGAAGCTCTATTCTAATTAATATATAATACTATTGTCATCGATTTATATAAATAATTATTATTAGTAAACTCTGCGCTGTCTATTCAAAGAATAATAATATTTAATATATATTCTTAAGCCTTCCCACAAGAGTCTCTGAAGGAGTAGGTATATCTGTACATACATACATGATGGACTAGTATATCACCTTAAATCAAGCACGTATAGTCGTGCTTGATTAATGATACTGATACTGATAAGCCCTTGAATTTCTTCTCAAACGTACATATACAGGTTTCCTCACGATGTTTCCTTCACCGTAAAGCTCGTAGTGTGACTAATCACTGTACTTAAGTTACAGAAAAACTCATTTGTTCAGTTGAGATTCGAAATTGCAATATTTGTGTTGAACGCAACTACTTGAACCACACAGCCACCACGAATCTTTTAAAATAAATTATATACATCTCAAAAACATATCCTTAATAAATCTTTATGACTTATGTGGCATTATTTCTCAGCTGTTTTAGAGGTAGTACTGACAGGGGTATTGTAATTAAATGTGTTTCCTCTCTGTACTTTCAAAACCAGAAAATGAACTATCCCTTTATTCCAACAACTGCAATACGAGCTTCTCTATAGTTAAATAATAATTTATTATTGTGTGGTGTGGCTTTATTTTCATTGAAGCTTGGGCGAAATGGCAGCCAATAATTTCACGTTGTTATTGATACCGCATTTAATTATCGTACTCCATGACTATTTGTTTGGTTTTGTATGTGTGTGCTCTGGGTTAATAATATTACTTGGGAAGCTACTTTGTGTAAATTGTCAGTACGTAGGATGGAATTAAGCTTGCCACATTGTCGGATTTAATTGCCACGGTCGGGATATCTTCACGAAATTAATTAGGGTTTTAAAGGTTATTGATTTATTTATCTTGACGGCTACCAAAGAGTATCTGACGGAGTAGTCAGTGCTGTACCCACCGCCACACTTTACCGGGAACTTAAAGGTCTGACTTTCCTTACAAATGCCTTATATATTTTTTAGAATTCAATTTTTTCACGTAGCTTATCTTCATCGTTGTATGATGAGCCACGGTACTTTAATTGATAAAGTTTTAATTGGTTTATAACATCGAGATAAGAAATAAAAATCAAATTCGTGTGTATAAAAATATATCTCCGACAAAATAATTGCTACACCTATTCGTACTCTTTCCGGAACCCTGGTAGGAGACCGTGTAAATTAAGTAGTTTATTCTATGTAATAAACCTAGCTTTGGATACTAATTCTCCATTATTCATGGGTGATAAGTGTCAATGTAGATCGCAATTATGTTGTGTCCACAACTATTTGTGGCGCGTTGTTGAATTTAGACGGCTACTGATGTGGAAAATTAACTAGGTAGTAATTAGATATTGGTACATGGTTTCCGTAGACGCGTGTTTATTTTCAGTGATTCCTATTTGTATAATAATTAAATGGCATTTGTATCAAATGTACTCCATAATTGAGAAGAAATATAAAAAGTTCACTTAATTTTACCGATACGATGGAAGGATGGACAATATAAAAGTATTGCCCGGTAAGGAAACGATTAAATAAAATTAATATTTTTCATTTATTTCTTAAAAAAAACACAGTTACAAATAGATTTGCGATAATGCTTGCAGTAGTACAAATCTATGTCGAAGACATTAACATTCATCTACATAAAGAGGTGTTACAAAGTAAGAAGGTAACTAGTAGCTGACAAAAAAATATATGTGAAATTTAGATTACCAAGGATCAATGATTATTGAATTAGGGCATGATAAAGTGTGTGTGTGTGTGTGTGTGTGATTATGTATGTGTTTGTGTTTAATTGCAAGTTTGTATGTGTGTATAATAGTAACCATTATTTTATTGATATCCAACTTAAAAAGTTATTGAGGATTTTTGTTCCACTTTCATGCGGAACGAAATTGGATAAAATTTGGCACAGAGATAGCTTGTTTGACGGAGAAAAAATTCACCAATGAAATAAAATTTTACGCAGCAAAACCCACGGATAAAACATATTATAATATTAATTAAAACTGGAACAAGAGGTATAATATTGTCATGTGCATAAAAAGTTAATACCTACATACATACATATCATCACGCCGAGTCCCTAACGGGGTAGGCAGAGAGTATAGAGCGCCAGTTCTCTCTAGACTTACATACCTCTTTCGCTTCGTCCACATTCATCAGTCTCTTCATACATGCTCGTCGGTTTCGAGTACTCTTAACGTTCCCGTCCTTCAGAGTCCGATCTATTTGATCCAGGTAGTTGGAACGTGGCCTTCCTCTGCCTCTTCTTGCACACACTTTTGCTTTGTATATCTGTTTCGTCAATCTTTCTTCACTCATCCTTTCTATGTGTCCAAACCAGCGTAACATGCCTTTCTTCATCTTTACAATCACGCCCTCATTCACGCCAGTTGATTTGCGAATCTCTTCATTGCGGATTCGATCTAATATCGTGACGCCGCACATTTTCCAAAGAGATCGCATCTCGACTGCATTCAAGCTATTTTCATACTTCCTCTGACATACCCAGGATTCGCTGCCATACAATAAGGTAGGTACCAATATCGCGTTGTGGACAGCAACTCGAGCATTCTTGCTCAGACTTTTACTGCCCATCAACGCCGACATGGCCCCATTCACCTTATTTCCGGCAGTTATCCTTCTTTCAATATCTTTTTCAAACTTTCCATCTCGTGTGAACATGCTTCCAAGATATACAAATTCATTCACTTGCTCTAGAATTCAATAGAAAATTAAGAAGTTAATACCTAATGTACAAAATAATATTGCGAGCAAACATAGTTGCCAAAATCTTCGAAGTTCGTGACGTATCGCAATTCTAGTGACGCAAGGTCCTTGTTAACTTGGCAGTATGTTCACAGAGACGTAAATTAAATCTTCGTATGAAATTCTTTGCGAATCTAAAGTAACGATTATGAAGATTTTGAAGTTGTTTTCTTAGAATAAAATACAGACGTGTTATTGGAGTGGCTCGAGCTGCAAGCTAAAATCCCGACTGTGCTAGTGACTTTTTTCTGAACGTAGGTACTCTGATTAATCAAACCTTCAGCTTTTCAGTGAAGAAATACATAGAGTTGAGACTTTGATATTGATTGAGAATTTAAGACTAAATTCAAAGAAATGTACAATCGTGCTTGAGAAAAAGCGAAGAACTTTGCATCTGGCACGTTGGCAACTTGTGTTTACAATTTTATTTTGCCTACTGCAGATGAGCTTGGAATATTTGTGAGAATAGGATAGGATATAAAGGCACAATTGGAAAAATAAAGTTAAGGTTAAGCAAATGGAGTAATTTTCACATTCAACAAAACATTTGCATGGGACACACGAGCCTAAAAAAACAAATGCTGTGTACCATTAAATTTATTCACGTTAATAAAAACATAATATTTAAACCTGAATTGTTTTATATTCGAAGATTGAATTTTCGTGATAAAAATGCAAAGCAGAATAGCGCGTTACATTACAGATCTGTAGGTACAATTTACTTTCCACCAGATATATATATATATATATATATATTAGGTGCCAACGTGACAGATGGAGGGTCAATCGCCGTAACTCAAACACGGCTACACATACGCCTCTGAATTTCTTTTCATACGTATGCAGGTATCCTCCGATGCTTTTCTTCAAATTAGAAGTTCAAATAAAATTCGATACAATATTTGCTGGGTGAATTCACGTTCACACGTTACAACACGTGTCACAGCACGGCATTCGTTTAAATCGCACACAGATGTACGTATCCCCGCGGGATATACTAGTCGGGACTCTACTTTATATAACTAACTACACTTCGCACGATTTTATTCACTTGTGAAAGTCTGCATGTATAGGACTTCCAATAGAATTGGAACTCCGATACATGCACAAATTGAATTGTATGAAAGAGCTTCTCTTCAACTGGTTTGGATAATTTTATTTTCTACTAGCTGTGCCCGCGACTTCGTCCGCGTGGAATTTAACTAAAAAGTTATTGTTCAATTTCTTACAATGAAAGTAGCCTAAGTTATTCCTTATTACATGAGCTATCTGCCAGTGAAAGTCCCGTCAAAATCGGTTCAGCCGTTTCAGAGGTTAATTAGAACAAACAGACGGACAGATAGACAGACTTTTTGTGATTTGTGTGAAATGTGATTTTGCTATATGTACCGTGTATACATCCATATGCATTAGCAAATTAAATTAGTAAAAAGCGATTATTTTAATATTACAAACAGACACTTCAATTTTATTTATTTGTATATATTATAGTGTTTATAGCGAACTGCAGTCACTAGTCACTAGTTACCACTAGTTACCATAATGAAAGAAGAATGTGAAAAGAAGGGGCTGCGCCTAAACGCTGGCAAGACGAACAAGATGAACAAGTGACCGAGTGTGCTATATCGGTAAATGGGCAAATTCTAGAGCAAGTGAATGAATTTGTATATCTTGGAAGCATGATCACACGAAAAGCCGTGGTGGCTGTGTGGTTCGAGCAGTTGCCTGCGACGCAAAGGTCGCAAGCTCGAATCCCGACTGTACCAATGAGTTTTTCTGAACTTAAGTACAGTGATTAGTCACACCACGAGCTTAACGGTGAAGGAAAACATCGAGAGGAAACCTGCATACGTCTGAGAAGAAATTCAAAGGCGTATGTATAGTCGTGCTGGAGCAACGGCGATGGACTCGCCATCTGTCACGTTGGCACCTAATATACCTCTGGCGGAAAGTGGGTGTGTGGGTATTACCCATACACCTCTGCCTACCCCTTCGGGGACCCTTGTGGGAAGGCGTGAGGATATATTATTATTATTATGATCACACGAGATGGAAAGTTTGAAAAAGATATTGAAAGAAGGATAACTGCCGGAAATAAGGTGAATGGAGCCATGTTGGCGTTGATGGGCAGTAAAAGTCTGAGCAAGAATGCTCGAGTTGCTGTCCACAACGCGATATTGGTACCTACCTTATTGTATGGCAGCGAAACCTGGTTATGTCAGAGGAAGTATGAAAATAGCTTGAATGCAGTTGAGATGCGATCTCTTCGAAAAATGTGCGGCGTAACGATACTAGATCGAATCCACAATGAAGAGATTCGCAAATCGACTGGCGTGAATGAGGGCGTGATTGTAAAGATGAAGAAAGGCATGTTACGTTGGTTTGGACACATAGAAAGGATGAGTGAAGAAAGATTGACGAAACGGATATACAAAGCAAAAGTGTGTGCAACAAGAGGCAGAGGAAAGCCACGTTCCAACTACCTGGATCAAATCTATCGGACGCTCAAGGACGGGAACGTTAAGAGTACTCGAAACCGACGAGCATGTATGAAGAGACTGATGAATGTGGACGAAGTGAAAGAGGTATGTAAGTCTAGAGAGAACTGGCGCTCTATACTCTCTGCCAACCCCGTTAGGGACTTGGCGTGATGATATGTATGTATAGTGTTTATGTCTCCACACCGGGAATATAACCGCATAGATCACAGAGGGATCACACACTTAATTTTGTTTTTTTTAATGAAGTAAAATAGCCGTGGTGGCCACACAGAGTGGTGGTGATGACACAAAGATCGCAAGATCGAATCCCGACTGTACCATTGAGTTTTTCTGAACTTAAGTACAGTGATTAGTCACACCACGAGCTTTACGGTGAAGGAAAACATCGAGAGGAAACTTGCATACGTGTGTGAAGCAATTCAAAGGCGTATGTATAGTCGCGCTTGAGTAACGGTGATGGACTTGCCATCCGTTACATTGGCACCTAAAATATATCTCTGGCGTTAATTTGGGTTAACATATAGAAAGGATGAGTAAAGAAAGAATTGATGAAACAGATATACAAAGCGAACCTAGATCAAATCGATCGGCCAATCAAGGATGGGAACGTCAAGAGTACTCTAAATCGGCGAGCATGTGTGAAGAAGACTAATGTGTACAAAGTAAAAGAGGTATGTAAGCTTAGAGAGAATTGGCGCTCTATACTCTCTGCCTACCCCGTTAGGGACTCGGCGTGATGATATGTATGTATGTTTAAGATTCTGCAATTACATCATTTTCAAAAAACATTTAGAGCGGCGGGCCATTGTGGTCACGTCACTGTCCGGTCTGGTTAGTTTGCCGCCTGAATAGGGCATGTATCATATAAACTAGTTTTTATGCGGGGATTCTGTGTACTGAAATAATACTTGGACTTTACTTGGAGCCTTAATAATATATATTTTTTTTTAACTACTTGGGTGGCAAACAAGCATGCGGTCCGCCTGATGGTAAGCGGCTACCGCCGCCTACGGACTCTTGCAACACCAGCGGTATCACTCGCGCGTTGCCGCCGAATATATATAATATATCCTCACGCCTTCCCACAAGGGTCCCCGAAGGGTCACAATTTAATATATGTCATTTGAAAATCTTTTCTTGTTACGGCGTTTTTATTTATTGATTTGTAAAGGTGTTTTAAAATACATATAGTAAATAGTAAGTGGAATTAATAAAACAAATTCTACTTTATTTTAACAAGTTCGATAAGCAGTTATGAAATACAATACTGAAATTGATTGTTGCCGTATCACTGACAGATTACGCGGAAAGAAATTAAAAAAGTCGCATGAAAAGAAAACTGTGGGGAATACAAACATTACTAATGAGGAACTTGTTTTCTTAAGAAAATAAATTGTATGTCTCGAATTTATTATGATATTATTTTCCTACCACGATGTTTGCACCAAATATACGATTATAGGTTTAATAGGAAAGTTAGCAAAGCGGGAGCGGAGAAAACTATCAGCATTCCATAAATATAAATTATCGCTAGCTAACAGTCCGGCACCAAACGATCGTTTTCGACATTATCGCCTTTACGCTTTCTTGCACTTTAAAATAACTTATAGAAGTACGTAATAGAATTTTGGCCCGAAAATGTTTTTAAAATTCCCAATAACATATGATCTACGGGCAATTAAGAGCTAAAGTTATTATATTTTGTATGTGTAGATCATTGTACACAAAATCGACCTAATATACGGGCGAAATCACGAGAATTATATCTCTGAGAAACAGCTGGCATCTATGGGCTTCGGCAACCGTTTACCATTAAACAGTATCTCTATTTTAAAACTTATATAAATAATACAGAATTATTGGTCTGAAAATGTCGTACAGTAATTTACTTTTAACTTGTATCACTAGTCTTCTACTTTTATAATAATAAATAATAATATCCTCACGCCTCCCCACAAGGGTCCCCGAAGGGGTAGGCAGAGGTGTATAGGTAATACCCACACACCCCCTTTCCGCCAGAGGTATATTAGGTGCCAACGTGACAGAGGGCGAGTCCATCGCCGTCACTCAAGCCCGACTATACTCATACGCCTTTGAATTTCTTCTCAGAAGTATGCAGGTTTCCTCTCGATGTTTTCTTTCACCGTAAAGCTCGTGGTGTGACTAATCACTGTACTTAAGTTCAGAAAAACACTTGTAACTTGCGATCTCTGTGTCACAGGCAACTGCTCGAACCACTCGGCCACCACGAATTTTAACTTATATATGTTTCTTAAAGATTCATCGTAAGTCCCAAGAACTTTATATACACACCGTAATGACGCTGTCACTTGAGTAGGCGATGCTTTTCAACCAGCAAACATAGTGTAAGAGGCTGTTTACACTGGTGGAGTGATTCTTACGACGTTGATGGATGGTGTTAGTAGATGCGAGAGAAGGCCTGACACGAAAACACCGAAGGCCTTACTATGACGTGTTATTGCAATCATAAATCAATAACAGCCCTAGTTGCCGAGTGGTTTGAGCAGACATTTGCAACACAAAGATTGTAAGTTCGAATCTCGGCCGGATACATGAGCTTTCTTTTAACCTATGCGATCGTGATTAATCACCGCGAGATTTACGGTAAATATAAAAATCGATTGGAAACGCTTGAGAAATAAAATCAAAGACGTATGTATAGTGGAGTTTGGAAAATGGCTATGAATTCGCCATCACTCCCGTTGGCACCTGTTTAAATATACCTGCGGCTAAAATATACATACGCCTTTGAATTTCTTCTCAGACGTATGCAGGTTTCCTCTCGATGTTTTCCTTCACCGTAAAGCTCGTGGTGTGACTAATCACTGTACTTAAGTTCCGAAAAACTCATTGGTACAGTCGGGATTCGAACTTGCGACCTTTGCGTCGCAGGCAACTGCTCGAACCATTCGGCCACCACGCTACATTATATTATAATTAAAAATCAATTATGTATAGGGTATCATATGTATATAACATGACGTTGATAAAACTATCCTGTTCACACCATTGAATAATGACGAAAACACATCATGGTAGAACCATGTTATTTATTTTCCAACTTTCATCCAAATAAGAAGCATTGAAGAAGATACAGTTTTGTAAGTATGTTCGGTGACCATAAAATGTATGCAGTCAGTAAAGTCTCTTTTGTATACTTGTGATTAGTGTTGCAAGTTTTGTATTGTGTTTTCATATGGCTTGTGAGTTATGAGGGCAGATGACTAACTAACAGTCGTTATGGCTTGTAATACAAATTCACGTTTGTTATTTAAACCAAATACCTATAGCAAACACGATTTATATTTGAAGAGGTTATTCGATGTAACAAAAAATAATGATAATAATAAATATAACATACATACCATCACGCCGACTCCCTAACGGGGTAGTCAGAGAGTATAGTATAGAGCACCAGTTCTCTCTAGACTTACACATCTCTTCGTCCACATTCATCAGTCTCGTCATACATGCTCGTCGGTTTCGAGTACTCTTGACGTTCCCGTCCTTGAGCGTCCGATAAATTTGATCCAGGTAGTTGGAACGTGACCTTCCTCTGACTCTTCTTGCACACACTTTTGCTTTGAATATCTGTTTCGTCAATCTATAAATATATTTTATAATAAATATAAAACAAGTAGAAATTGCGAAGCAAAATTAGTGTGTAGTTTTGCATAGCAATTTCATACAAGTTAGATCCAAACAAACGTAAGAACTTCGTAAGCACTAACTAGAGTACTATTAGTGATACCTATACCTAGAAGGAATGGAAAAAATATTTTATTCATTATACTTCGCATACATACTTATAGCATCGTTATGCTATAAGTATGTAAGCGAAGACACAGTTTTTTTTAAAGAGGTAATTAGAGTTAATTATTAAGTCTTATTATGTAAGAAACCTGTTTACTTTACGCATAAACAAGAGGTATGAGAAACCTAATGAATACACTTTGTTTTCACATAAAATGGATCACACAATTCGTACGATTTCAAAAACTAGCTTAGTCTAGAAGTGAAATAGTGAATTAATGACACTCGCTCCTGTACACAACCATTAATATTGCTGCTTATATATAAAAATGCGCAGTATTCAAAGTCCAATTGACTCTTTTTTTATGGACGACGGCAATTTCATTATATAAGTACTATGAAGTTTACATTTATATGACACAACTTTCAAGAAGATAAGATTACAAACAATTTTTGTGACCTTACCTTTTTTAAATTGTTTGTGGTACCACAGACACGTTGTCAAGTATATTAATAGTATAGTAGTCAAGTATATAAAACATCATAGTATCAGCAAAGCAATTGTGGATTTATAGTGTTTCGAGTAGCTGCATGCAACACAAATATCGCAAGTTTGAATCCCGACAGAAACAATTATTTTTTGCTGTACAGTGCAGAAATTCACACCACGAGTATTACGATGAAGGAAAGCATAAAGAGGAAACCTGCATTCTTTTGAGAAGAAATTCAAAAGCGTTTGTATAGTCGTGCTGGAATAACGGCGATGGACTCGCCATCGGTCACGTTAGCACTTAAAATATATCTCTGGCGTACTATCCATCTCTGTTTAATTTGATTTGTCGACTTTCCTTGAGAAGATTAGACGGTGGCAGTGTCTTAAATTAAACTGCCCTGAATTTAATATATTTATACATAAATTATTCTGCGACATTTAATTTTATGTACTGTTTATGGTTTAACTGTGCCCCGCGACTAATGGCAGCTGGGTAATGTCCACACCATCGGTCAACGTCACTTCTTCTCCGGCTTTTTGTACCACTTATGAAACTCCGTTATTTTATATCACTTAATTATAATGACGATGTCGCAATGTGAACTAGATGGAACAGCGATACTTTTTTTTTTATACTCTATTAGCATAGCACCAAATCAAGCAAAGCTTGTATTATGGTAAATAGACAACGATATATTAACCTGTAATCTATACATAAATAATAGGCCAGCCAAGGCTAAGATACAAATTGTTTTCATCAGACAAATATCTGCCCTCCGCGGGAATCGAACCTGCGACCTCAAGTTTCGCAGTCTAGGAAGACGGCCATCAAGGCCGTTTAAAACGTTTCATTGAAGAAGTTATGGTGAAACACGTGTATCGTACCATACCCAGAATATTGTGGAAACATTGGACATGAACTAGCTTGACATAGGCACAATATAACAGTTTACACTTTTTAAACTTCGAACATTTTCATCTTACGTTTTAATTTTTGTTTAGAAGTCTTAATATGCTTACAAAGAAGCAAGTAATACACACATATAAATATAATTATTATAAATAATAGGCTAATATTTTAAGGAAATTCTGACCTCAAAATATAACTATTTTTTGTATAACCGATTATAGTATGACTTAAATATAATTATCTACTAAAATATTTCCGATTATAGTATGACTTTTTATCTACTATTTTCAGCGGCAACGCGATGAAAAACTGATAGCACTTTCATAAAATATATGGAAAATTGTTGGACAACTTTTAATTAAGCTTTCAATTTGATCCGGATTGAGTTAAAGCCAATTTTAATTAGTGCTACCGGTTATTTGAGGGTAAGCCGAGTCTCGTGCAAACTGATGAATTGATACTACATCACTCAATTCAATACGGTTGACAGTCGTTTATTTATTCATTATTGAGAGGTGAGAAAATTTGGCAGGCACTGGAGTAATACCTACCACCAGAAGAAGGCTGCCAACTGGCAGTGCTTCTAGCGAGTGCTTTGGGTGTGTATGTGTAATGCAATGTTCATACTGCAAGGAAGGTTTCCACCTCAAAGGATTGTTATGAGGAATAGGTGATTGAGAGTCAATAGCATCTAAATACGGCTTTGGATCTCATCACAAACGTATGCAGCTTTTACGGTTCTCAACGTTTTTCTTCACCCTTAAGCTCGTGGTGAGATTAATCACTGTACTTTAGTTCAGAAAAACTTGTAACTTGAAATATTTGTCACTATACACGTGAAGTCTTTGTCAGCCACAGGGGCTTAATTAGATAATACCTAATTCAGTTTGTGTGTGACACATAGAATATTATTGTTTACCGTTATTGCACCTACATATATTCAATTGCTTTATTGTAATTTCATGAATTGGCGAGAAATTGTTGACACAATAAGTAATAATTACGGTGCGGGTCAGAAATTGTGTCAACAAGATTGATTAGCCGTCCGTTTTCATTAATTAAAAATCAGGCCGTTTTGCATACCAGCCGATACAAGCAAGCCTTGTGTTTTTGTTCAATAATTAGAGGCGCCGATTTAACGGCAGTGAAAAACGATCAGACATTATACATACTTTTCTTCTTTTAACATAGGTATATGAGTGTAGTTTTAGTTTAGGTTTGAAAAGATCCAAGAAAATTTCCCGTGAATATGTTTGTAGCTCTATCATTAGGTATGTCATTGTAAAGAGGATTTGATATCTCAACAATTCTAGGCATGTACATTGGCAATCTTGTGATGACAACAATGAGCAAATGTTCCAATACAAATGTGTGCAGATTTTCTTTTGTGCGAATTCCATCTGTAATTTTACGGCCTTTGAACAAATGTGTTACTGTGTGAAAAAAGCATTCTGGCAAAGGGCGCGTCTCTAAAAATATAAAGTTATCTTTGTGTTTTTCAAACTCCTAACATTTTTTGACGCAATGTTTATGTGTTTCAAATTAAGAACATAGCATAACGTCAATCGAGAGTCTTTAAGTCTAGAGAGAGCTCGCACAGTAATTTATCTGCTTTAACCTAGAAGACCTCAGCGTAATGATATGTGAACATGTATGTTATTTTATTGATATACTAGCTGAGCCGCGGGCTTTACCCGCGTAATTCTTTTTGTGGCATTGAATAGACATCATGTGTGGTAATTTTGTTAATAATTTATTTTTGAGTCAAATGTTATCCAAAAACAAACATGCAGACGGCTGCTTGGTTTAGTGGTTAGAGCTCCTAACTGTAAAACTTGAGGTCGCGAGTTCGAATCGCGCTAAGGGCAGATATTTGTGTGATTAACACGAGTATTTGTACCTGAGTCTTGGATGTCCTATGTATTTATGTATATATATATATATATATATATATATATATATATATATCTATATGAGTAAAATATATCGTTGTCTAGTTACCATAACACAAGCTTTGCTTAATTTGGGACTAGGTCAATTTGTGTGGTTTTTATTGTATTGTCTCTCGTAGCGTGAGTTCCGGGAACTTTTGCTACTTAACCGGTCAATGGCGAGACCTAGGCCTCCAGCCAGGCACTTTATTTTTAAGCAACACAGCTAAGGGCACCCCCTGTGGTTGCGGTTGCGGTTTTTTCAAAAACAGTTTTATAGTTGGGACCAATTTGTGTGGAATTGTCCAAAGGTATTTATTTATTGCCTAACCTACGGGTGTGAAACATGGGCACTCACCAAATCTCTAAGGGACAAACTCGTCAAATGTCAAAGAGCAATGGTTGAAATACTGAAACTAGAATGAGAACAAAATTAACAGATATTCTACTACAAATTGACCAACAAAAGTGGAGGTGGACCGGACATATGATGCGTGATAAGCAAGGAAAATGGTGCAAGACAGAGTGTTACCCAAGAGATGGAAAAGAAGCCGTGGAAGACAGTGTCTAAGGTGGGAGGACGACATGAAAAGGACTGCAGGCCCAAGGTGGAGAAGGGTAGCTCAGGACAGACCGCAGTGGAAGTTATTAGAGGAGGCTTATGCCAAGAGGCACACTGAGATAAGAGATATTATATAAGCAGAACCTAAATGGACATATTTTTCTTATCTCAGAATAAAGGGCTTTATTAGTGTTATTATTATTATTTATTTATTTATCCTCACGAAATTTCGCATTTACAATATTATTGATATTTATTGAGCACAATCAACATTTCACGCAGCTGGTACTTTAACATAGCTATATCAGTTAATTTCACAACTAAGACCAGCTGCTTGATATCAAGTTCATCAATAACACCATTGAATACTACACCAGTTGTTGCTAACTGTACATAGTTAACTGATATTTATTGCACAATTATGTTAATTACTTGGCACTTAGTTAGGTAACTACTAGGATCTTTAACACACTCTGTTAAAACACCGCAATGAGTAAAGCACTGCCGATCATTGCCTGCAAGATTAATTCATTAGAAATCTAAAGCTGAGAAATTGACATTCGCTATTTGAATATTTTGCAGGATTTTTTTAAACTATATAAACTGTTTTATTGCAAAATTAATATTTATATAACTTACTTCACTTACTAATGAAATGCTTAGGATATAACGATTACATCTTATATGTACTATGATTAGTATGAACTATGGGTTTGAACACAATGTAAACATTTTTGTTACAATATATTGGCGCCCTTCAGGAAATACCTTTATTCCTGACACTTCGTAAGACAAGCTGACGCTTTTTGTAACTTCAAATAGGATCTTCAACATCTTTCAAAGCATCACGTATTACGGTCTCAGAATACGCAATTTATGTACCTACCCGGTGATCTACTTAGAATGGGTCTATTTGGTGTGTACTATACATAATATGAATAACAGGAAGAAAGATACGTGCTTACTTTAAATAATTAATGTGATATGCATTTACGCAATTGTATGAAAACGAGATATATTTATATACATTGTCAATTATTGGCTATTGTATTTTAAATTAACGTACAAAATATTAAAAAAAAAATGATTACCTATGTTATTAATTGGTATTGTTTCAATAATCTCAAAAAATACAATCAGTGCCAGTATAAATCTTGGTAATATTTGTTGAGCTATATTCAGGCATTTATACTTTTTTATGTAAATAAATTGCGCTTTTACTATGTAGAAGAAAATGCAGTGAAGCGGAAAATATCCTCTATCAGCATTTGCCCCGCTCTTCAATTCGCAGACTATTCGACTATTGTCGACCATTCATTATTAAATGGAAAGAATAGTTTTATTCTCTCGTTGGTTATTTCCGATAGCAGTTGGATGAAGTTTAAATCGGCGGATTTTCGTTCTGCATTATGTCATAGTATTTATCTACCTTCTTTGAGGAACGTATAAATTATGTACATAATATTCGTATATAAGTGAGTATTCTTCTATTATTCAAATAAATAACGAAGCTATTATAATAAAAAATACATCATTGAGATTCACTGAAAATTATATCACCGACTTGCGTTTGTCCTTTCTTCAATTGTGTTGATTTTTTGTTTACAATTGTTTTTTTGGCTATTTAATAGTCAAAGCTCTTGAAGATGATTGAAGTCGCGGGTTGTCATAAAAAGTCTTGACAAGGCAATTTTATTGCTTACCTACCATTCTATCTCATACAACCTGTAATGATCATAATTTGATGCAAAGTGAACCTTGTCAACAAATTTTTAAAGTTGGTTTCTGCTTATCAGCATATTTGCAAATTGGAAAATGAGCGTGAATCCAATTAGGTCACTTAGTTTCTTCGCAAAGCACGGCATTTCTAAACCAGAAGGGTTGTGTAGAAAGTTCAATGTGCTCTTCTGAGAGTTGAGCAATATAGTTTGACAGTTAGGGTATGAAAATTAATTAAGTATCCCCTAATATTATCTTGATTTTCGCAAACACCCTTTCGTTAGTCAAAAACACTACTTAAATTAGATACGGTTTCCGTATACATATATACATGCGTGTTTGGATAAAAATATCTATGTTTAACGATATTGTAGAGTACATTTCTGTTAATTCAATATGCGTTGGACGATAGTTAATTCTGTGAATCTTTAGACTTGAACTATTGAAAAAGTTCAGGTAACTACGTAAATGGTTTATTTACAGACGTTTGTTACAAAAAGTTAAGCAAATTAAATTATCTCACAACAAAAAACCAAAAAAGCAAAACACGAAACGAATGCTAAATAAATTGGGTCAGGAACATATTCAGACGTTTTCGTTCGCTGCATAGCCTGTGATAGCGAAACATCGTCATTTGTCATCTGTCGCCGCTCTGCTGCAATGGAAATTCGTAATGAATAGGGAAAAAGATTCCTCTATCCCAACTAGATGGGTATGCATAGTAAGCAAACATGATCGTGGTAATTGCTCGTCTTTGCCATGCCGCGTATAGTGTCGCGGATTCGCCGGACGGTAAGAGGTTGCCGTAACCTACAAGTACTAGAAATAATAAAGCAATAATGTGTTTTGGCGAATTTCTATTGGATTGAGTTGCTGTGGTAGCAGTATAAGTAAAAATTATGAATTTCGTTATGTAACGCTTTACGCTAGAAACCTTAATCACCGCAAGAGTACACCGGACGTAGAAGCAGTGACTACTGCAGTGAAATTGACTAAACTGAACTTCGGAATAAGAAACGAGTTGTGCCCTAGCATGCTTGATTTAACTATCTATAAGCTTAAGTATTTATGTATAAGTAGTATATATAATAGTATTAAATCGACGTGGCTTTTTATCAGTTAGAGTCTATTCGATTCTACCTTGTCTCTGCCCCTTGTTTCTTAGTGAATTTATGTAAATGATTTAGATTTTTATGTACTGTGAATATTTTCTAAATAATAAATACCTTGGGACAATTCCACATAAATTGACCTAATTTGTAGGAAATTAAATCTATCATTCTTCAGTCTTTATATTCACCAAAATATATGATGCATTTAAAATTAGGCTCCACTACAAAAACGCTATGAATTGAATTGTAAATAATATTTTGCGGTTAACCTCGCAATTACAATTAAAACGCATATTGAACCTTTTTCCTCGGTAAGTATTAAATGCAAATGGTTCTATTAATAGACGGTATCTTTGTGAAATCGTTCCAGGCATTCATCTAAGCTTCAGTAATTGATGAGGGTTCACTAAGACTCATAATTATCATATCTTTATAGTGATAATAAATTTACACCTGTGTAGGTATTAACAATATACGTTGAATACGTATATTGTTAATACCTCATATGTTCATAATTCTGAAATCTGGGGCAGATATTTAAGTGATGGACACGAGTATTTGTACCTTAGTCTATGTCAATTTCTGTGGAATTGTAAGTGTGGAAAGGTATTGCAGGTATTAATAATACCTTTGTGGTGGTTGGTGGAGGTTTATGGGTACTACCTATACACCTTCACTCTCCTCTTTATACTCCTTCGGGTACCCTTGTGGGAAGGCGTGAGGACAACTTGTAAATTTTAATAAAGAAAGATACCTTAATTCAGAGCGGCAATGGAGAGCGGCCTCAGGGTAGCATGACGTTGAATTGCTTCAATTATTTAAATTATTCCAGAATACAACGTTGTCAAATCTCTCTCGAGACAACTTAACAACAAAACACAACTAAGGCCCCTCTAAAGATTTCCAATAAAGTTTTACTTAGGTTTTAAATTTTGTAGTAGGTACGAGAAAATGTACATAAACAATAATGTGCCTTATCAGTGTTTTAGAAATAAGCAAAAATGATTCTCACGGCATGTCCGGGAACCGAGATCCCTTGAGACAGTTAACAGACTTAGAAATAAGTTACAGTCTACAAAAAACACAGTGTAAGATTTTTCCAAGCTCTGTAATTTGTTGTAGCCTTAGTGGTTTTGTTTGCAATTATTTTTATTCAATACTAGCGGTCCGTCCCGCCTTAGCACAGGTGGACATGAGACTTTTCATTATAAAAGAAAATATAGCCTATGTCATTCTAGGTAAATGTAGCTTTCCAATAGTGAAATAATGTTTCAAATCGGTCAAGTAGTTTCGGAGCCTATTTAATACAAACAAACAAACAATCAAATATTTCCTCTTTATAATATTAATTATTATTGTATTATTAGTATATTAGTATAGATATTTGATGTAAAAACAAACAGTTCATACAAAAAGTGTTTTCATTAAAGTGATACAAATATACAGTATAGCTTGCTGTGACCCGCGGCTTATGCACGTTCAATTTTATTTCATTCATAGTTTAAATTCTAGAATAATATCATAATATATATAAATTTCGGGTTGGCAGGCGGACCGCATGCTTGCTTACCATTCTTTTGATATAAAAAAAATCCTGAACCAGTTTCGGAGCGCACGCAGTGGAAGGTCTCAAAAGAAATGCATTTTTCCGGCTTCTATTGGTAGTCCTTCTATTTTTTCGTTTTCGTTTTACGCCTATTCGTTTAACGCCTAAAGGGGTTGGGAATGGTGCGTAATATCGTACTGCCACTTAATGGCACGTGACAGTTGGCATGTTCATCGTCGTTTCCCAAGCACGACTTCACATGTAAGCCGGTTAAACTGTCTCAAACGTATGCAAGTATCCTCTCGATGTTTTCTTTTACCATAAGCCCGTGGACTAATCACTATATACTTCAGGATAGAAAATCTCATTGGTACAGTTGGGAATCAGTCTTCAATCAATCTTTCAGTTTTTGTGTTGTAGGCGACTACACAAATCACTTGACTATATGATTTTATATCTCTCAATATATTAATTGTAGTTTTTTTATTGTCAACATGTGTTCCCGACACCTTACACTCGAAATTGTCATAATATCGTATCAAGTCACTATTTCTTTTAAAGTAAATACGCCTCCATTTGCGGACCCGATTTTGCAAATTTTACCCTAGATTTTATCTTGAAAGGCTTTGCCATAACCGCAAATCTGGTCTTGAATAGTGTTATCGGCCTGTCCTCTTACTTCATACGTTATATGGTATCTAGAAAGGATCTGATATTTTACTAGCTTTGCACCACAGTTTCACCCGCGTTGAATTCATATATGTATATAAAGATAAAAGTAAGTACATAGTAGAACAGATTTTATAATGTATGTATATTATAATTTTAAGAGCCGTGGTGGCCGAGTGGTTCGTGCCTGCGACGCAAAGGTCGCAAGTTCGAATCCCGACTGTACCAATGAGTTTTTCTGAACTGAAGTACAGTGACTAGTCACACCACGAGCTTTACGGTGAAGGAAAACATCGAGAGGAAACCTGCATAGAGATCAAATTGACCATCTGAGAAGAAATTCAAAGGTGTATGTATAGTCGTGCTTGAGTAACGGCGATGGACTCGCCATCTGTCACGTTGGCACCTAATATACCTCTGGCGGAAAGTGGGTGTGTGGGTATTACCTATACACCTCTGCCTACCCCTTCGGAGACCCTTGTGGGAAGGCGTGAGGATATATATTATTATTATAATTTTATGTATGACGAGATAAAATCCTGAATTCAAATATTGACCTACATCAACAGAAGTTATCAAAGGTTTGCATTCAAGTTTAGAAGCACCTAGCTTATTGTACTTGAAAAGTCGCCTTTGTTTCCCATACGCCAGCAGAGATGCGATCGTGCGGATGTGTTTTCTTTGTATTAATCGTATGTTCAGTCAATTTATTTGTTCGTGCTTAGGATGAGAAAAATTGCGTAAATTTGGTAATCAAATTTCCAAATTTTGGAGAAATTTTGTGGAAAGCGAGTGCATATCTTCCCGGGTAACGTTAACGTGTTAATAAGAATTACATTTATAAGCACCAATTAAATAAATCACCATACAAATCAGGCAGACAAATATCAAGGCGTGTTACATCATAAGGCGAATTAATCTGCTATCTAAAAACAAATGCAAAGCTTGGGAATAGTTTTGAAAGTATTTGATCCCATGAAATTCTGAAGTCGTCAGAATCCTAAGGAATTAAATTCACTGAAAATGTCTCACTCACTTTTACAGTAATTAGACTTAAAATGGGAAATATTAAATTTAATATAAATACATTTTATCATCACGCCGAGTCCCTGACGGGATAGGTTGATAGGGTAGAGCGCAATCTCACCCTTCGACTTCTTTCGATTCATCAGCAAAATATACATAAATATTTTATCCATATTCACCAAAATTCATCCTCATCAACCCACATTTTATCTATATTTAGGAATTCTGTGTATATTCTGTTGTATCGAGTGTGAGTTAGAACTTTAATTGAATATTTACTAATACTCTAAATAATATATTCTTATATTACTTCTTATATTATTCTAAATAATATAAGAAATAGATAGCGGCCACCACGTATAAGGAAATCCATAAATGTGTTTAACCCTTTCAAGAGACAGTATTTAAGAAAATGTGGTTACATACGAACCGCACCACTCCAAAGTTAATGTCCCGTGGTACTTCCGTTTCCTGGGTCCTAATAATGGACTTGCGGATGTTCGAATTTATGGCTTCGAATTCTATGCTTTGATCATTGGGCTATGATTCTCTTTGACCTTTGCTTTGATTGAAAGTACATAATTAGGACATTTACTACCGAGATCACATAGGTTCCCTATTTGTTATATTGTATATATTCATAGTAAATTTTCGCAAACATGCATAATTTTTCGTGGTTAATTTACTATGCTTAACCCGATCTTATTAATATCTTCCTATAAGAAGACCTTCATAGGAAGACGTGAAGAAGAAAGGCGAAGGCAGAGATGCAACACTTCGTTTTCGCCGGACTATACATACAGCTACGAATTTAGCTTCAAACATGTTCCTTATCGATTTCTATTTCCAGCGTGCCCATTATAGGATTTATTATATAGATTTGTTAAAATATACAGTGCAATCTAAGCCACAGCGCTTAAAATTTTTTTTTTTATACTTCATTGACCCACATACTAAAGTCAAACAGCACCATTTTAATTGCTTTGCTTGGCCGGCCTCATCGGCCGGACTCATGACGTTGCTAAAATAATATCTTCAGTACTTAAAATAAATTACCAAACTACATCAAAATATGTTCGTGATAGCATCGTATTCAAAATTGAAATTAATATAATCGAAACATGAAATCGGTATGTAACAAGCTATGCGTTTGATTAATTTTGTTTAAATTATTTGAAATTGACATATTATAATTTGCATTATTACTTAGCTGAAGCAAAACGCCTACCTGCAACACAATATTGCTGGAGTAAGCCTTGGTGGTTACCAATGAGTTCTTCTTATGTAATATAAGCTGATTTATCGCATCCACTACGAACTTCACAGATAAGAAAGTAACGAGAAAAAAATTTAAGTCGTGCCTGATACTGCGACAGCATATAGTTATTTTTACATTTAAAATTTGTGTCGCAATTTATAATTATTATTTAAAATTTCATAATAATAAATATTCATATAATAATTTCATATACAACATCTATTTTTGTGTATACCGTGTATTCTACAATTATTTTCTAGTTAGTCATATGAAAATATAATATCCAAATAACAAGGTTTCTCGTAAATTATATTATTAGGATAAGAACGCCTATAAAGGATTTATTTAAGGGTAGACAGGGGTCTGTCGTTCATCTCTTAGGAAATCTTCACCCACGGCAATAGTTGGCAATAAAGGGCAGTATTTCCCTCTAGGCCCCCATTTTATACGCCTCTCACTTACCCTTGGCTAATTGCAAGTTTCTTGAGAACATCTGCCGTCTTTTAATTAATGATAAGGTCCCGCCTTAAGACTCCAATATTTTTACTCGCCAAGATATTAGTCCCGTTGTCATTTTCTTTGTTATGTCAACGCACAATGTTACGAAGAAAATTGTGAAGCAAATTAATTTGCTGTCGTGTAGCTCTCAAGCGGAGTCATATTATGTTACACTGACATAAGGCCACGACTTTGCTGTTTCAAATTTCATTCAGAACTACCAAGATTTTTGGATTTTAAATTAAGTAATTTATAGGTAACGGAAAAATCTAAAGCACGTATTGGTATATCTAAAAAAGTCGATTATTCTTCATAAAAATTTTCGTACCCCATTTTCGATGCAAAATATCCGAAATATAATTTACGATAATGATATTGTCACATGACCGTTGCAACTGCTAAGTAGTTCATATTTTACTGGTTACCTTACTTGAGGGTCGTTCGATCTTCATTAGCGAAGACGCTCGTACTTAATTGCCAATACGCTGGCTAAGTGCCCCTATTTAGTCGCGGTACCTTTTGAATGGAATTACCGAGGTGAGCGGTATTATCGAAGGACTTATGAAGTTGAAGCGGTATTATGATATTTATTTATCCCGAGCCGTGGTGGCCGAGTGGTTTGAGCAGTTGCCTGCGACGCAAAGGTCGCAAGTTCGAATCCCGACTGTACCAATGAGTTTTTCTGAACTTGAGTACAGTGATTGATCACAACACGAGCTTTACGGTGAAGGAGAACATCGAGAGGAAACCTGCATACGTCTGAGAAGAAATTCAAAGGCGTTTGTATAGTCGTGCTGGAGTAACGGCGATGGACTCGCCATCTGTCATGTTGGCACCTAATATACCTCTGGCGGAAAGTGGGTGTGTGGGTATTACCTATACACCTCTGCCTACCCCTTCGGGGACCCTTGTGGGAAGGCGTGAGGATATTATTATTATTATTTATTTATCCCGTTCTTTTTACAAACTCATGGTATAGCTTTATATATTGTGATAACTATCATAATTATGTATGTAACGCCTTCCTACAGCTACTGGAAAAGTTTGTCGAACATTAATATAAATGTACCCCCAGTTTTAGGAATGCCGTAGTAACCGAGTGGTTCGTGTAGTCGCCTGCAACAACACAAACATAGCAAGTTTGAATCCCGACTGTGTCAATGAGTTTTCGGAACTAATTACACTTATTAGCCATACCGTAAGCTTTACGGTGAAGGAAAAGCAAATCAAACGACGTAACTATAGTCTTGCTTGTGAAACGTACTTGTATCATATATTTTCGGGGACTCTTGTTGAAGGACTTGATATACGAAGATATCATTATATTAAAGTCATAAGCAATCAAATATTGCAGAAACCTGATCAATCTTAAACTTGAGTCAAGGGCTAGTCATGGCGTCAGGCTTATATATTTTTTGCTATTGGTATGAATAGTTGTAGTGAAAGGAAATGGTACGATATATGTGATAGGAATTATTAATGTATCGTAGCTACACGGGTAATATATCGAAGTATTTTTTTTTCTCACGCCTTCCCACAAGGGTCCCCGAAGGGGTAGGCAGAGGCGTATAGGTAATACCCACACACCTACTTTCCGCCAGAGGTATATTAGGTGCCAACGTGACAGATGGCGAGTCCATCGCCGTTACTCAAGCACGACTATACATATAATAAATATAATAATAATAATATATTTATTATATGTATACGACTATACATACGCCTTTGAATTTCTTCTCAGACGTATGCAGGTTTCCTCTCGATGTTTTCCTTCACCGTAAAGCTCGTGGTGTGACTAATCACTGTACTTAAGTTTAGAAAAACTCATTGGTACAGACGGGAATCGAACTTGCGACCTTTGCGTCGCAGGCAACTGCTCGAACCACTCGGCCACCACGGCTCAAGCATGCAATATACTATATATTGTTTAAGCTTTTTACAACATAATTTTAATAGCGAAATCGTATAATCTCGCTTACTATCCCTATTTTGCATTACCTGCCGTTCTAATATCCGGATTGCAGTCGAATGCACGTGTCCAGCTTAAGTCCTCGGCTTATTTTCTCCTAGATATCGTAAAGTGAAAATTTTAAACAGAATAAAGTAAAGCCGGGGAACGCTAGAAGACATGTTCCTATAATATGTATAGAGCAAATGTACGCATTATATTTCACGTTATTCCACAAATATCTGCGTTTGGGTAGGCAGACGTGAAACGACGTCTTTTCCCTGAAGATATATTAAGTCACCGTGACAAATGTTTTTTTCTTATATTTAATTACTGCAAAAACATAATAACACTTTAAACATATTATATGGTAATCGCCGTTTCTTAAGCACAACTAAACAAATATAAATTAATTTATACTAGAAGATAAATAACTTAATGGAAACAACAAAACATATTTCGAGGGAAACATTTTCTAAGAAGGTTGTAATAATTTTGACGTCAACCTTAGCTACTGAACGAATAAAAGCAGGACTCAGACAGTCTTCTACCTTCCATTCTAGCCCCAGGTAAGGTTTTCATGGGAATAGACTTCTTAAAGAACAAGAGCAGGATATTTTTCCACAGTCCTACCATTATAAAACTGTTCTTTGAAAAGTAAATTGTTTTTGTGCCTGTAGGCGATTTGCGTGTCTGGTAGCAAGAGGGGTTGGAAAATATTAAGCGGTCCAACCATCGTTTATAAAGTTGTGTACACACGGATCAGTCATTAAATCTGGATAGATTAATATACCTTTAAGTAAAGCGAGAATTGGAGCTCTACTCTGGTGTGTATTGGATCTAGTAAAGGGTGTGAATAATATGGTTGGTTTATATACTGGCTATCGACCCGCCCCGGCTTCGGTCGGGTGCAATGTAGATACCAATAATATGTAAAAGATTTATTTATTTTATTTCAGCCGTGGTGGCCGAGTGGTTCGAGCAGTTGCCTGCGACGCAAAGGTCGCAAGTTCGAATCCCGCCTGTACCAATGAGTTTTTCTGAACTTAAGTACAGTGATTAGTCACACCACGAGCTTTACGGTGAAGGAAAACATCGAGAGGAAACCTGCATACGTCTGAGAAGAAATTCAAAGGCGTATGTATAGTCGTGCTTGAGTAACGGCGATGGACTCGCCATCTGTCACGTTGGCACCTAATATACCTCTGGCGGAAAGTGGGTGTGTGGGTATTACCTATACACCTCTGCCTACCCCTTCGGGGACCCTTGTGGGAAGGCGTGAGGATATATTATTATTTATAAATATAGAGTACAAAATTGTATGCGATAATGCTTGCAGTAGCTATAAACTGTATCGCAGACATTAACAAGGCGTCTGCTTTCTTACAGGAATCAAGAGGGGTGGTGTCCGTCTTTTATGCTGTTAACGCAGATACCTACGACTCTCAAATTCTCGGCAACATACGTATTGTCTTATGTATTAGTAACGGCTATTAATATTGAGTAAATAACTGCTTATCATCAAAGGAACCGCATGCTTATTTTCCTAATTTTATTGTAGAATTTGATAAATTTCAAGGTAAAAACATCAGTCTAAGGTATTTTAGTTATCTATTGTACGTAGCTATGTAGCGATAGTGTATGGATAATGGAGACCACAGCTGCGCTGGTAGTTTATGGCTGTCATGAGTAGTCCGTGTATGAGCGCCCTTAGTGTCTCGCATCCTTGTAATTTATGACATGCCTTTATGTCACGTATGAAAAAGAAGTTTCTTAGGATATATCTACTTACTCACTACCGCCAAAGTGATTTGGTATTATGTTACAATCCTAATGGATCATAAGAAATACCTACAAGTTATATGTAGCATAGATATTATCTTGTTTACTTTGACTCACTTCTGCCCAGCTTGAGATCATGAGGTGAACATGACTCATATTAGTTCATTGAAAAATAAAGCTGTGGCAAAAATCAAGAAGCGGATACTGGCTAATGGATGCATATATTATATCTGTATATTTCGGACGAACTGAACAAGTCTCAAACTAAGCACAGCTTGTAGTGTGGACTTGATTTAATGTTATTTAATATTTACTTATAATAATAATAATATATCCTCACGCCTTCCCACAAGGGTCTCCGAAGGGGTAGGCAGAGGTGTATTAGGTAATACCCACACACCCTCTTTCCGCCAGAGGTATTTTACATTAAATAACTTAAAAATGTTCGTAAATCACGTGTTATTTCCCGAAATAAATAGTGAGAACGCGACAGATATTGAAATCTTCCTTGTAACATCGTATTCATCGCAAAGGGTAGGTAAGCGAAATGTGAATGGTACTCGTATCTTGCTTTGACATAGCTCGTAATTAGACAATACGCTCCACTGAGCTTTGATTGCGTATATTTCCCATAGAAAGAGTAACAGAAATGTCAAATTTCAAATATATAATTATATAATAATATGTCCTCACGCCTCCCCACAAGGGTCCCCGAAGGGGTAGGCGGAGGTGTATAGGTAATACCCACACACCCACTTTCCGCCCGAGGTATATTAGGTGCCAACTTGACAGATGGCGAGTCCATCGCCGTTAGTCAAGTCAACTCAAGCACGACTATACATACGGCTTTGAATTTCTTCTCAGACGTATGCAGGTTTCCTCTTGATGTTTTCCTTCACCGTAAAGTTCGTGGTGTGACTAACCACTGTACTTAAATTCAGAAAAACTCATTGGTACAGTCGGGATTCGAACTTGCGACCTTTGCGTCGCAGGCAACTGCTCGAACCACTCGGCCACCACGGCTCCTATATAATTACGTCATCAATACTACATAATATAATAAAAATGTAACGGATCGCTCTCTGTACATAGAAAATATATGAGAAAAACTATTATTGGGACCTATATCAATGCAAATAGTAGCAAATAGCAGTAGTACAATTATTGTTTGAATTTATGTCTGTTTATCTGTTTGTCTGTGCGTTTGTGCACGCTAATCTCAGAAACGGCTTATCCGATTTAGTAGTAGATGTGGTTTCCACAAATGTACTGTGGTAAGTTTCACTTAACATAAATCCAAAATAAACTAAAAGATATATCCCAAAAATGCTGGCCAAAGTCACGTTTCCACACGGACGAAGTCTCGGGCACAGCTAGTAAAAAGATATTACAAGCAGTAGTTTCATCATAAGCCTAGTAGTGCAGGTTACAACCTGTCAAAATCTTCATTTTCAACCAAATTAATTCAGATGAATAAACCTGCATGTTTCAAGTCATTGCGTCACTTAAGACTAAAATCTGGACTTAATGCTGCCTTTTTAGCCTATTGTGCTCGCGGGAAGGCTCAATTCATAGTGGTTTCAGGAGCTTTTACAAACTGAAGAAACTAGAAGCTTTTAAAGGCAGGAAGTGAGATGGATTGTTGCATCTTCGTGCTCGGGTAAGGGTTTCGAAATAATTAACCCTTAACAAAAAAATAATTTCGCATTATTTATCGTATTAATTATTCCTTTAGAAGTAAAACAAGATTAGATAAAACTATACATTATTATTATCACACCGAGCTTTACGGTGAAGGAAAACATAGAGAAAAACCTGCATACGTCTGAGAAGAAATTCAAAGGCGTATGTATAGTCGTGCTTGAGTAACGGCGATGGACCCGCCATCTGTCACGTTGGCACCTAATATACCTCTGGCGGAAAGTGGGTGTGTGGGTATTACCTATACACCTCTGCCTACCCCTTCGAGAACCCTTGTGCGAAGGCGTGAGGATATATATATTATTATAAACATTGTATTAATCCCTTTTTCGATGTAACGTTTCGTCGTTAACCGGAAAGGCAGCCTACCCTTGCTCACTGAAGAAGCTCCCTTTTTAACGTTAATACCGCAACAAAAGATGTTACTGCCTTTAATCAAAGCAACCCCTAACATATTATATAGTAAACCTTACAGTGTTTGGGAGAATAGCATAAGAATAGGAAGCGGCTTAATCAGTAAGGATATACCTACATATGGATAAATGGGCGCGTAATAAGAGTACGAGACCATGAGGACTATGTTACAAACCTGAATCATTCCTATTGTAAATGTCAATATTATAACCTTTATTGTAATAACCTTATTAACTAAGTATGTGGTGCCATCGATTTAAAAATAAAAAAAAGAATTCATTCTTCTTCCAACTGTTATACTAAAGAAATAATATTGTCCTGTAAAAGTCTTGTTCTTGTATTGAATATATATACAAACTCTATTTCTATCATTTCAACAATTCCAATATAGTATTTTTAAATCCAACAACGCTGAAGAAAAGGAAGTGTTCAATAGTAGTCTTTGAACTAAGGTTTGTGTCATTCTTTTGTAACCTTTGTAAATCTACGTGTAATTTTTTTTAATGTTTGTTTATGTTTGTCTAGAAAAGGTTTGTATGAAAGAAAAGGTTAGTCATAAGTAATGTAAATAAATACCTCACGCCATCCCACAAGGGTCCCCCAAGGGGAAAACATAAACAAACATTTAAAAAAAATTACACGTAGATTTACAAAGGTATTTATTAAGGATTTATTTATTTAGATTTAGATCTATATATATATATATATATAGATGTAAATATATATATATAGATGAAATTTCATCTAATTCCGTTCGGTCGTTCTGGCGTGATTAACGTAACAAAAACCCTCAAAAAAGCTTTTTTAATAACGTTGGTATTTATAATAAAGTGTTATCAATTCACTGTCGAAATACGTACGATTAAAAAGCGACGACAATGTAGTTAGCAAAGTTTCATAAAATTATGCCTATCCAGCGAAAATAAATATTTTCCCTGTGAATTATTTTCGACTAGAAATAAGCGTGCAGTTTTTAAATATCTAATTCAGACACTTTTCTGAAATGGGCAAAGCTGTATACGGGCCCTATTCTTGGTAATCACATCTGTTTACCGGTGAGGCGGGCACATTGTCCCACCTTTATCTCGGCTAAATTACGTTCGAGCCCAGATATTTTGCGGCAGTCTTTGTTTTACTTCCGTCCTGGAATAATTGCAACTTTAGTTTTAACTCTATCAAGAGAAACGATTGTTATTGTGGTTGTGGCATTGTTATTTTGTTTCTGACATCATAGCGGTGCTTTACCTGTTTGATCATCCAAATGAAAAAGACCGCATATATGGAATTTATAAATTCGTTTTTAAATGTTCCTAAAAAGTAAATTACGAAATTCGTAAAGGAACTCTTGTGAATTAAGATGATAAGACGTTAAATCTAACGAGGAAATGTATGTTACATTGATTTAAACTGATAAAGCTGAAGGGTTAAAAGTTGACTTTGCGAATGTGGCGTAAAAATAATCGGAGTAAGACTATGTGCCAACTACACTGATAAAAACAATCAAGGATGGGAACGTAAACATACTAGAAACCGGAGAGCCTGCGTGACGGAATAAGCTTTACGCAAAACAAGTCCGTTACTTAAGAGAGGTCTGGTGCTCAACTGTCTCCTCCGGCTACATAATTATACGTAATACCACATGTGCCCTGGAGTCCGCGTATTTTTTTGTTCTGGAATAAGGCATATATAAAAAAAAATATTGTATACGAAATGATTTCAAAAGAGTCTTTATTTCGCTGTCTTTGCAAAAGAATGTATATCTTTCCAAAGTTTTATTCAGATCCGTTCAGTACTTTATGCATGAAAGACGGCCAAACAGCGTCACAAACTATCGCATTTATATTACGACTGTAGGATATTTGTCGTTCAAAATAGCACTTTAGGTATATAGTCAATAATATTGTTTAAAATATTTCTTGAGCAGTAGCAATTATTGTAATCAACGAGCACATCCAACGCTGTGGTTTCCGTATGGATGATCTTAAACTTTAATTAAATCATGGAACCTCTTAGAGCCATCTCGCGGCTTCGCTTGAAACTATTATTTACTTAAGAGCTCAACCAACCTTACTCTAATATTATTAGTATTATTTGAAAGAGTCGTAGTAGACGAGTGGCTTGAGTAGTCGCATTCAGCGCAAATATTGCAAGTTCGAATCTTGACTGTCAATGAGTCTGATAGAACAGCAGTACAGAGATTTATCACACAGCGAGGCTTAGGTGGGAAAACATGAAATTCAAACAAATATTCCTGTGTAAAAAAGGGCGATTGAATCCTTATCTGTCATGTCTCTTACCTGTCACCTAAATATATCTCTTTGAAACATTTTCAGCGCTCTATAACTTTTTATAACGAGCATTATCTGACGTTCCAAGTTGAGAATATTAAAGTGAATTGTAAATGTTTTGTTCGAAAAAAGCATAGTGCATTCATTGCAGTAAAATATCAACAATCATTTTAATGCCACAAAAGGCGATCGTGTACATTCTCATTATAAACATAGATATACTCTCTGTAAATATATACTCATTGTACATATGCCCTCATCGTACATCGTAAATATATACCTACCCAATTGTACATATGTGCCCATGCAGGCATATACATTAAATGTATGTGAAGACCCTATAGTGGTTTTCGCAAATAAATTTTCTATTTACATATAAATATTAAGTTGGTTTGTGTTTATCCATTTACTAGAACTGGCTCTAATTATCTTAATAATATTTCAGTCGTAATTCAGAAACGTTTAAACATCAAATCTATGATATTTATAAGCCTTCTCTACACTCTTGAATTACATTGGCACCATGATACATCCTCAGGTTGATGAATTAATACGTGTATAAAAACATTTTCAATATCAACGCTCAATAAGTTATATGGATCACATGTGCAACAAGACGTGAAGTGTTAACAATGAAGATAGCCAAGGGCCGCATGGACGTGACAGGGCCGACTACTATGCCCTGCGGACTAATACATAGCGATGTTCACCACTGGAACTATCCAATATAAATAATGTTGGTCCATGTAACCGGTGCGGTCACATTTGATTTTATACAAGTAACTTATATTTTGATGTAACGATAAAGCATGCTTAAATCTGCAAGTGTGTTTATGGAGGATCAGCCTCGTGGACGTGACAGGGCCGACAATTATGCCCTGCGGACTAATACATAGCGATGTTCACCACTGGAACTATCCAATATAAATAATGTTGGTCCATGTAACCGGTGCGGTCACATTTGATTTTATACAAGTAACTTATATCTTTGATGTAACCATAAAGCATGCTTAAATCTGCAAGTGTGTTTATGGAGGATCAAACTCCACTCTTCATCAATCAGTTCTACCCCGTGTCTTTGCATTTGCTTGCATGATGGTATGTACTATATAGGTACAGAAAAACAAATAACTTAAACAAGCTCGTGGTTAAAAAGATGTGTGAAGTTGGCACGAAAGGGGCCTGTCTGAGGGGGAATGGAACCCCCGACGTCAAGGTTTGCCAGTCACCACTAGACCAGACGGCCGCTTACTACTCAAAATCTAAATATTTTTATATGTTACAGCAATAGTACTCAAATATGAGGGAACAGCGTAGGCCCAACATAGGTCGTTGCTGATTATACAAAACAAGATAATTATAACAAAGTTAGCAAGATCTGAGAATCTACAAATATGTACCCACAATGTTCACACATTCACAGATTAAACAAGTCACACAAATTGTGTCATCAGTGCTATAACTAATTCTGGGCAAGATATGAAATAAAAAAAGTAAAATATTAGATTATTATTGTAAGAAACCCGAATTGAAAAAAGAAAAAGATACTAGGAAACAGTACTATTTGGCGAGTAGTATTCAAGGTTAAATAATGCCCCGCCTCACATGCTCTGGCTTAAGATTCGTTGTGGCCTATCTACTCCATTAACATCTACTAATTAGCGTGAAATTTTATATTAAACATTCCTGTATTTACACATCTTAAAGGCTGTTCTTCGTTACATTTAACTGGTAATCGGATATTAAGTCAGCAATTAGTGAGTAAATAGAAGGTTCCGAGGTATTTCATTCGTGACCTTTTAATTAAGAGCGTGCAAATGAAATCGTAGTAGAAGGAATCGTAATTAAGAATTTAAATTGATGTATTTGTGGTATACATCCTTTTATTCTTATTTCATATCATATTAAACCTTCATGCCTTGCATCCGCAAAGGCAGAAGCAAAGGTGCCATTACACGCGAGACCAGTATATATTATATATCTATAAAACGATATTACCCATTTTCACTGAAATAAACTGTATAATACGTTATGATGAACTTATAGGTGTAAAACACTAGGGTTGGAATCAGCAATCTAAACAAAAATCTTGTAAACGTCTAGTAAATTTAACCTGGTCATGCTGAGTCGCTCACGGAGTGGGCAGAGAGACTAGGTCGTAATTGCTCTCTAGTCTTACTGATTGACCTCTTTCGCTTCATCCTTATTAATCAGCCCCTTTTACACATGCTCGCTGGATTCAAGTATATTAGTAGAATTTGATAGTAATTTAATGATATCTCAATATACACTCAGATAATTGATAACATACTAAATATGTAATAAAATTTGAACAATTATTATTATGTTTTATTCGGGCATCAGTTCATCGTAAGGGACCTGTGCTAATAGAACAGCAAGATTGTCCACCACGGCAGTACCTAAAGACTTACAAATTGACGGACCAACTTCAGCAATGATCTCTCGCCACATGTCATTAAGCAGTCTGTTGATTTGTTCACCTGAAAAGTAAAAAGTACAACCAGTTTTACCTAGCTTTACTTTTTCTGCACGCCATCCCAAAACGGTCTCCGCACGGGGAAAGCAAAGAAAATATTTTATTTTTTTTATTTTATTAAAACTTCCTGCAAACATTATTGCAAAGGCGAACTTAATGCCGAAGGCATTCTCTACCAGTTAACCTTTGTGTGGTGTAGAGATATTCATGGCAGGCTAAAAGATATTTACAATAGAGAAATATAAAATTCCAATATGTTTTATTTAATTTACATACATTAAATGCCATATATAACATACAATAATATCATACATCTAATATAATAAATAGAATAAATCTACATACACATACACATATATCTATATATATATATATATATATATATATATATATAAATATATACAATTATATACATAAATAATAATACATATTATATATTACACATAAATATTACTCTGTTTCTACTTGGCGGTAGTAGTATTCCTTCACTTTCGCTTTAAATGTATCCCTGCTATTGCACATCCTGATTTCCGGAGGGAGTGCATTCCAAAGAAGAATAGATTGGACAGGGAAAGAAGAATGAACAAGGCTTGAAGTATGAGTAGGACAGAGAAGGAGACGATTGTCGGCAGAGCGTAAGTTTATATCGTGGTTACGGCAACGATACTGAAAGTGAGTAGTAAGATAAGAAGGAGCATTGGGAGAGTGAAGGAGAGTGAAGAGCATAGTCAACGACCGCAAACTACGTCGCTGACGAATAGGTAACCATCTTAATTGGGAGCGGTAAGAAGAGACGTGATCAAACTTACGCAGATTGAATATGAATCGAATGCAACTGTTGAGAAGTCGGTCCAGTTTATTGAGCAGATCTGCATTCAGGTCGGTATAACACACATCACCATAGTCGATCATGGGAAAGATTAAAGTCTGCACAAGCATTGCTTTGGTCTTGGTAGGGAGAAGATTTCTTAACCGATAAAGAGATCGTAGTGTACCGGTCACCTTCCGACACACATCTGAGACCTGCGCTTGCCACCCAAGAGTAGCATCGATGTACAAACCGAGATCCTTGACAGTGGAACTAATTGGTATGGTAGCCCCATCAAAAACAATAGGAGCCATTCCTGCTACGTCCACTTTACTTAGCATACGGGATCCACCAACCATTATCGCCTGAGTCTTGGCCACATTTACGACCAAGCCGAAACGATCAGACCACTTTTTAATTGAGTCTAGATCTCGGTTTATATCATCAATGGCTTGTGACAGATTCTGGATGCTGGCTTGAGAGTAGATTTGCAGGTCATCGGCGTACAAATGATACGCACACTGAAGCTCTGAAGATAAAAGGTTAATAAACAATGAAACAAGAAGTGGAGAAAGAATGCCGCCTTGTGGAACGCCAGAGCCTATTTCACTCCAACCTGATGAAGAATCATCTATGTGAACCGACTGCTGGCGTCCTTGAAGATATGAACGGAACCATTCCAGTGATTCAGATGAGATCATAAAGTGGGAGAGGATGGGTAGAAGGATATCGTGACTGACCATATTAAATGCGTTTGAAAAATCCACTAGGACAATATCTCACTCCTTTCGACGAAGGCATATATACATGTCAACGTCACAGATGGCGAGTCTGTCGCCGTTTTTCTTCCCTTATATACTGCATTAAACCCCTTCTTAAGCGTAAGTAGATGTTTCCACGATGATATCGTAAGAACTCTTTGTAGTAACCGGAGCTCGGGGCCAGTCGGTTATTTAAATTTTGCATGCAATCGCATGCACAACTAAACTCTTATTATTCTGTACTTTGACTGTATCTGTTATAACATCACACATACACTATACAAAAATAAATACAATGCTGAGAATTTGGTCATTATTCACCCACACATGGCATCTCAGGTAATATATATTTTTTAAAAGACTAGGTTTTGGTCTTCACAAAAAGTTATATACCAAATTATGCGATGAATATTTATGTCATGTACCTACATATTTGGCTGCTGCTATACGAAAACGTTATTCCATCATAGATTTAACAAAATACAGAACACAGTTAGTATCTCGTCGCCGGATAAACCCAATTTATTGCGAAAGTTGAGGGATTGGGCAATTTTCTAAATACACGTGTAGGAAGCCAGCTATTTGATCATCAATGCGGAAGTTTTTGCTCGTAAATATCTCAATTTTACTGTTATCGGCTCTCAAAACACCCACAGTACTGCGATCAATCCTCTATGGTAGCTGTTTTGTACTTCAACAAATATTAAAAAACTAAGCAAATTTACAGAATAATTCATACTTGGGGCTCAAAATATAAATACATATATGTACGGAATCCCGTTGACTCTTACTTCCAAAGAATGAGAGGAGAAGTATAACCGATTTAGGTTTCGTTTTTGGTATTATAATGCAAAACATTTTATATCTATAATACATTAC
This sequence comes from Drepana arcuata, assembly GCA_016069955.1. NCBI lineage: Eukaryota > Metazoa > Arthropoda > Insecta > Lepidoptera > Drepanidae > Drepana > Drepana arcuata. The sequence continues at coordinate 64,025 of JACCPG010000610.1, forward strand.
ATGACGGTGGGTATATATGTAGGTATGTTCAACTTACCAATATTTTTATCATTCAACAAATTCTCCAATTTGAATGTTGCCTTTTCCACTTCGTATTTGATGTCATTTTTTTTTATTTTCCAATAAGTTTTACCATCAGGACCTTCCACGTGCTCGTACCAGAACCTTATATGAAGTAAGGCTGTCTCTAAAAATGTAAATAATAGTAGGTGTTGACAGTATAAAATAATGATTAAAGATTTTGTTATGCATCAAATATATGTAGTGAGGTATATAAAGAATGAAGTCCTTGAGTGTCCGATCGATTTGATCTAGGTATTCGGAACGCGATCGGATCGGATCCTCTGCCTCTTCTTGCACACACTTTCGCATTGTATATCTGTTTCGTCAATCTTTCTTCACTCATCCTTTCTATTTATACTAACGAACGTAAAATGCACTTACTTAATTTTATCGAAGCATCACCATTGGATTTGATAGGTAACGTCAGAATTTTCCCACTTAGATTGTATTTGTTCTTGACATCTAAATTTACTGTAGCATCTGCCATAATGATTTTCTTATCCAAGTCAAATCTGAAGATTGTGACGTTAAAAAGTGAGGTTAAGATCTTTAGTCATTACATCAAGGTTGTTATCTTTGGTTTCCTATGGTGAAAAACATAAATACATCCAGATATAGAACATCTTGTGTTCTGTAGACAGCTGTAGGCTTTTGCAAAGCTTGTAGTAGAACTTACCGACCTTTACTAGTACATGCTAGGTACTGTATATGTAGCAAGGAAAGGATAACAAAATGAAGCCGACCGCCCGCCATTTGGCCTTTAGTAAGAGACAGCGCACGTCGTTAATTTGGTGTTAAGAAAAAAAAAAATATGCCGTCCTGTGTAGTCAAATGGTGTAAAAATAATTAATATGCACAAAAGAAACCATGTGGGATTACTTTTCACAAGTAAGTAATTGAATATTCGTGTATTACCAGTAAAATTATGAATTTAACCTATTATTATTATTGCAAATTGTCTCGGAACACAAAACCTCGACCAGTGTTGCAGCATGTCACATTTTTGTTTTTCCCAATAATAGGGTAACTTACTGTAGTATCTTATCAAATTGATTATTTACCTTGGATTGGTTATTTATATTCAATCTTTAAGATTATAGTATTTTCAAATATTAAATTATTTCGTTAGTCTGTCATTCTTCATCAAAATATCAAACGATTTTATTTAAAATTATATCACGCAGCACGACCCCTTGTCATATTATTATAAATACGTTTTATAATTTGTTTTATTTTAGGTTCCTGACTGAAACAGTATGGAAAGAAAGATGGATTAGGGCTATAAGGGATAGTAGAAATGAAGAAGATTGGTTACCCTCAAAATATAGTGTTGTTTGCTCAATACACTTTGAAGAGTGCGATATATACTACACAAAATGTGGGCTTCGTCGTATTTATTAAAAAAAAATATTTATTTATTTATTTAAAATCACCCTGTATACCACTACAAGTTAGTAAAACGCTTGAAAAAAAAACTTATCTATTGAAGTCTTTTATTACTATTAATTTTTAATAAATTTAATAGGAAATGAATTACATTATGTAGGTACTTTATGTAGTAATAACTTTGTAGTACAATCAGACTGCAATGGGTTGGGAGATTGGCAACCTGAGATACAGAGTTGGCAACATTATTTTTTAGCACACAAGCGCACGCCTTACACAGTTCACGCACACATGAATTGACAGCGGCTTCACCTAATTAACAGTCAATACTCTATCTATCTTTTTTTATTGGTCTGAGCTTACAATATGCAGGATTGATCTTTAAGCACCTAATATACCTCTGGCGGAAAGTGGGTGTGTGGGTATTACCTATACACCTCTGCCTACCCCTTCGGGGATCCTTGTGGGAAGGCGTGAGGATATAAGAAGTTTCGTGTGTCCTGGATCAATTGCAGTGAAAATAACCGCCAGATCACGGCATGGCCTTTCACTCCATTACGCCTTTTGTTCTCAATGAATCATCTGGGTCTAATTATTTCAGAGGCCTTTAAGTTAAGGCTTCATAATATTATCCGTAATTAAAAGGCCCAGAGCTAATTGTCCGTGAGTCATGGCGTCGTCGTTAGTCGGCACATAGCAAAGTTCATTATAGCGATAGGTTGCTGATACCATTAGCAAAACAGTTTTGCAGTTCTTAGTTCTATGCAGAATGTCATAGAAAATAACACAAATGTATTCTATAGGTTTTTTTTAAATAGAAATAAGAATATTATATTTACAAAGAACAGTTGAAACTAACTACTTTCAGATAAAATATTTGTCCCAAATCGATATCCCGAGGCAACGTGCCAAGAAAACTAGCAGCATTGCCACGCTGGATAGCAATGCTGATTCTCTGAGCGAGATATGTTCCAGCCCGCCTGTCACGAGAGGTCGCGACTAGACGGCGCGAAACCTCTTTAAAAAGATGGTGAGCCTCAGGACCCCAAGGCCCCAGAGTTTCAACCGCAAATGCCGCAAATATAAATTCTATAGGTTGTCAGGAATTGAGAATAAACGCCCCGGAAGCCTCAAGACAGAAATAATCCAGTAAACATCTTTAAGTCCCCTTTAAATGTTCATTGGCTTTATAACTCTTATTGTATCTCGGATATACATAATACAAAAAATAATGACTATCTAATACGTATCAGATACAAATACATATGTATGTGTCCTAAAATAAATATTTAATCCAGGCACACCTAGTGAGCTAACGTTTACTAACGCTAGCTCACTAATAACATTAGGTCCACTTAGGCTAACATAATGTTACACTGCTGTCCGTACCATTTATGGTAATCATAACGCTTTGCGTGGAAAATGCTAATAGGGTAGATGTAGGCACATAGTGTGCTATGCAGCTTATTGCTACTATCACAACACTAATATGATCTAACATACTTGATTTGTTGACTCGACACGGCTCTGTGCAAACAAGTTGGCTCTGTTCGTGTATTCTCAAGAACATACTGAGGATTTTCTCACAGTTTTTTGTTAGAAATAAACAGCTTAATTAGCAAGCAAGCATTAATTTAGCAGCAATAACAGATTAATTACATCACGAGCTTTACAGTGAAGGAACATTACATTTACATGCATACGTTTAAGAAGATATTCAAAGAAGTTTATGTAGCCGGGCTAAAGAAATGGCGATGAGCTCGCCATCTGTCATGTTGGTACCTAAATATCTCTCCGACGAAAACAGGTTGTTATACACCTGTCCCCATCCTTTCGAGGGCTCTTGTGGAAAGGCGAGAAGATAAAATACTTTAGTAAGTTAAGTATTTATATTCACAAGTTCGTGTAGATATGTAAACATCGTTTATAATTTCCTTATGAATGTTTGTGTTCGTATGTTTTCGTGATGACACCTCATTCGGGCCATTACAAACATACAGACAGACAGAAGAAAAGACATAACGGTAATACCCGTACGTAATTGGACTTGTCAAACTGGGGCCTGGATAGCCTTCCCCAGGGAGTTTTGTATTTAATAATGCTTTTATAAACTAGTCAGTGGCCCACGACGGCCAGACCTTCGTTATTTTATAAAAGCTGAAAGTTTATCTGTGCATGACCCCAACACAGGTAAGAACGACCAGCGACTATGGAGTTTGGGTTGTGGTTACTTGCGCTGGTAACAGGTAGTAAAGGTGTATAAAATAGTACCTTAGCTTGTTGGGGTCATCCACAGAGAAACTTTCAGCTTTTATAAAATAACGAAGGTCTGGCCGTCGTGGGCTCTTGGGCTATGTTGTCTAGGATACTACAAAAAATGGCTGTGATGGTAGTAAAGGAGGAATATTTTGTTATTGCGCCTAATATTTAGCCAATAATGCGTATTATTGACATTCCAAATTCTACTATTGACTACTCCAAATACATTAGGCTACGGTAATTTCAGTGGTTAACATAGCCTACAACTTTTGTAGGTGTTAGGTATACTATCCTACAAGTAAATTAAAAAATACTCACTTTAAACTTTCCAAATATAAAGATGACAGGCCAGTGAAATTATTTTCTTTAAAGAGAATCTTGAGTCCATTTTCATTGGGTACAAAAAATAACATTTCAGCTACGTACAATGGGTCCAATGGATGGAGACCCCTATCCGTATCCCCTAAAGAAAACTGGTGGAGAGATTCTCGAGCAGATTTCAGAGCACAATCGTTGAGGTTCGGATCGTTTCTTGAACATGACTTTATGTAGGGTGCTGAAAATTAACAGGGGTGATATAGTAATTGCATTTGAGTATCTCCACTTATCATCAGGCGGACTGCATATTGGTTTGCCCTATATTAGTAGTAGAAGAGAGAATCTCCTTTTTTTAGTAGGCTATAACGCCAATATTTATTTCTTAGAATCATTATTTTTTATTTGGTAAATCTAAACGCTTTTAAAAAATAAATGAAAGGTTTTAATTAAGTGTTAGTACAGTACAGAAGCAATATTTGCATATCTTAAATTAAATCACATTTTTATTATTACCTTGGCACATCATACAAAAAACAAGCTTATTCAACAAGTACATCACTTTTACGAGGAAACAAGCAACCAAATAGGATCTTAATAAAAGTTAACCGCTTCTAACTAGCCATGACTAGCAAACAAATGAAGTTCTTATAACTAATTAAACTTACGTAATCCCATCGAGGTAACATCACCGAGAGCACCAAACAGGAACAAACTAACTCGCCACATTTTTACTCCCCAACAGAACACAAACTGAATGACACTCGTAAAACGTAGCTCGAGTCGCTCGTACAGCTATTTTATAAACATACTATGAAAAATTACACGTTGCTAAGTCTTCATTAGGGAAGTTTAACTGAATACAACCATCAATTTTGTGTCAACACGTGAGTGGTTAATGCACACGAGAGTAGCGTTGTTGGCATCATATTTATGTAACGTATCGCAGTGATTTAACACCATATCTTCTGGAGTTTTGTTTATTGTAAAAAATTACACAGTTAAAGCGCAATGGATATCACTGTTACTTACGACATGTTTTTTGGTATTATACATAATGTAGAGCTGTAAACAGGAGCAATATTAGTAATGAAGGTAATTTTGATAAATTTCATTTTATTACAGAATTTTTCACGTCACGATATTATGACGCGAAACATAATTATATCAGACCACTATACATTCAGACGACGAATTAAAGTAGTATCTAATTTATTTATTAACGTAAGGTAGTTTTTTAGTTTTAGTTACATGACAAATGTATTAGAAATGATGTTTGTGTCTTATATTATATTAAAAAAAAAAACACGCTCTTTTAGAAAATATAACTAAAAAATTAAGTTAATATTCAATAAAATTTAATGAAGTATAGTGTAAATAATAAAAAAATATATATATTGTTACAAAAGCGAAGGGTGCATGGTTTCAATAGTTATAAATATTTAATTGATAGGTATATGAGCCGAAGGATTATCATTTGATAATTTGATAAAATGCACTCCACGCTATTTTAACAATAATACACTATTCTTAATTAAAATTTAATAAATTATATTAGCTATTTTTAAGTTGGATTTTCTATAAAAGCTTATTTTTTTAGTTTTTAACTTATGTAATATCTAACTATTCGGTATTTACCAAATTTCGATTGAATCTGACGTTTTGAAGGAGGTCAAAATCATGTTCAAGGTTTCCGTTACATACTAACATACGTATGAAGCCAATGATAAAAGCATGTTTTAAGCATGTAATGTTTTAGCTGTGTTTCAAATTAGTATTTTCAGTCTTCTTGAGTTAAAAATATACATTATATTAATCTAAAAAGTTTTAATAAATGCTTTACAAAATATATTTTCGTAATTATTAAAAGATAGAGTGCTAAGAGTCGTGACAAACACTTCCTTTTTATTCATTTTATGGCATAGTACCAGAGAACCATATTTTATCCTCAAAAGATTCGTGTTAAAAATGTCCAAGAGATAACAAGAGACGGGAGTATGTATATACACTTTACTCACTCGAGAGTTGCATCTTCGTGATATAAATCCCCTTTGAAAACAATAAGGGCTTGTTACGCAAACTGCCTGTATCAGTGAGCAATTTCGACACAGCTATATCTTGCAAAGTTTGGATGCAGCTTAAACATCTAGAGATCTATATATACAATACTGAATTGAAATACATATGGGAGTGTAAATAGTAAGATTCCCTTCTGAACAAATCCTAATGGAGTACTTGCATACTTATATCGTAGTATAAATGACCACCTTAATGCAATGTTTCTCATTGAATGTGCGCAATTAGTCTCCAGACCTCGTCATGAGGATCAGTGATTGTATATAATTTGTCTAATGAACAATTTGTCCAATGACCAGTTTATTACGTTGCTTTATATCGTTACTATAACTTGCTTATCTATTATAAAAAATTGGTATCAAGACTTCTTCTCTTGATTTAGTATAGTAATCGCTGTTCAAATTGGCGGTAAGCAACATTAAACCCAAAAATATATAATAGGTAATGTAGTGGTAGTAGGGAAACAAATAAATTAGTTAGATTAATACTTAATTTGATGACAATGTTGTAATAATACGATAAAAATTGGTAAATATTATTGACAGATGGCGATGGACTCGCCATCTGTCACGTTGCCACCTAATACACCTTTGGCGGAAAGTGGGTGTGTGGGTATTACCTATACACCTCTGCCTACCCCTTCGGGGACCCTTGTGGGAAGGCGTGAGGATATATTATTATTGAATTATTGAAGTTATTTTAAACATGGCCGAAGTATGCGTTAGGGATGCTACAATATTTTATCCATAAATATATAAATTTGAGTACAGTATATAACTTGCACTGTCCATCGTCAGAGCTCCCGCCATTGACAGCTATGTCATGCCCATAATTGCAACCAACTGAGTCTGAATCTCAATTTGTGGAATGAACTCCAAGATTTTATCTAGTGAGTAAAGCAAGTGCTGTTTCAAGACGTGAACTGAATTATCGATGCTCTGCAACGTGCGGATGTTATCCCTTTTCAAGCTGATAGGCTTGCCACCAGGCGAGACAAATATCGAGACAAAAAAACGAGTTTAATGCTTCTATCATAATTTTATTATACAAGTTAATAAATCCAAGAATATTGAAGTCGAAAAGTTATTAAAAAAAGGTGGACGTTTTTTGAAAACCTGCAGAATATATGTTTAAAAGTAGATACTATTCGATTTTTCCTCAATTAAAATGGGGTAAAATGGTACATACATACATACATACATATCATCACGCCAAGTCCCTAACGGGGTAGGCAGAGAGTATAGAGCGCCAGTTCTCTCTAGACTTACATACCTCTTTCGCTTCGTCCACATTCATCAGTCTCTTCATACATGCTCGTCGGTTTCGAGTACTCTTAACGTTCCTGTCCTTCAGAGTCCGATCTATTTGATCCAGGTAGTTGGAACGTGGCCTTCCTCTGCCTCTTCTTGCACACAGTTTTGCTTTGTATATCTGTTTCGTCAATCTTTCTTCACTCATCCTTTCTATGCGTCCAAACCAACGTAACATGCCTTTCTTCATCTTTACAATCACGCCCTCATTCACGCCAGTTGATTTGCGAATCTCTTCATTGCGGATTCGATCTAATATCGTTACGCTGCACATTTTTCGAAGAGATCGCATCTCGACTGCATTCAAGCTATTTTCATACTTCCTCTGACATACCCAGGATTCGCTGCCATACAATAAGGTAGGTACCAATATCGCGTTGTGGACAGCAACTTGAGCATTCTTGCTCAGACTTTTACTGCCCATCAACGCCGACATGGCTCCATTCACCTTATTTCCGGCAGTTATCCTTCTTTCAATATCTTTTTCATACTTTCCATCTCGTGTAAACATGCTCCCAAGATATACAAATTCATTCACTTGCTCTAGAATTTGCCCATTTACCGATATAGCACACTCGGTCACTTGTTCATCTCTTTCGAATACCAGAACCTTAGTCTTGCCAGCGTTTAGGCGCAGCCCCTTCTTTTCACATTCTACTTTCATTATGGTAACTAGTGACTGCAGTTCGCCCTCTGATGACGCCAGTAAAACCGCGTCATCGGCGTATAATAGGCAGTTGACCACTAAGTTTCCCATTTTCACTCCACATCCGTTCGTTCTTAGTGCTCTCAGACAGTTATCTAGATATATAATGAACAGCCAGGCAGACATGATACACCCTTGTTTGACCCCCGACTTCACATCAAACCAGGGTGACATCTCACCATTAACCCTAACGCACGCCCCGCTATCACTATAGAGTGATTTCACGGCATGCAGTAGGGAACTGCTCACTCCATATCCAGGCAACACGTCCCAGAGTTCCTTTCGTACGACTCTATCAAATGCCTTCTCCAAGTCGACGAAAGCGCAGAAAACCTTTTGGTTAATATCCAAAAACTTTTCCGCGATTCCGCGAAGCGAGAAGGTTTGATCCATACATCCTCTTCCTGGTCTAAATCCACCTTGGGATTCCCAGAGAAACCTTTCGGATCGCTCTTGCATTCTTATCGTCAGGATCTTCGTATACACTTTACTAGCTAAGCTGACCAAGCTGATGGCTCTGTAGTTTGAGCAGTCCAATCGTGATCCCTTTCCTTTATAGAAAGGCACGATGACTGCTCGCCTCCAGTCGTCCGGAACATCACCCTTTTCCCAGCAAAGATTGCATAGCAAATAGATGACGTCCCAGACCGCTGGTCCACCGTACTTGATCATCTCAGCCGTAATCCCATCTATTCCCGCAGCTTTTCCACATTTCAGACTTCTTATCGCACTTACAATCTCTCCCATACTTATTTTATCCGCTATAGGATCCTCGACAGATTCTGTTGGAGGCAGCTCTGTGAGTAGATCAGCGGCATCATCATCATACATATCTTTGTAAAATTCACTCCATCGCCTGAGGACGTCTGTTTTGTCAGTCAGTATGTTATTGTCCTTCGAGAAAATCACATTCATCCTACTACTAGCTGTAACACAATTTCTGGACTTCTTAACTTCCCTCCAAAAAAGTTTTGCATTGTCCTTGAAATTCTGTGACAGTTTTTCGTCTACAGTCATTTGGAACCTCTCACGCTTCTGAGCTATTATCTCTTTCGTACGATTTTTTTGCAGGCGGTATTTTTCTTTCATCTTTTCTTTCATACTCTCACTTGAGCTGGACATAGCCAAAATGTCTTGCCTTGCATCCTTCTTCTTTTTAACTTCTTCTTTCACTTCATCATCCCACCAACCATCGCCATTTTTGGTTGTCCGCCCTTTCGAAATGCCACAAACCTCTTTCGCGGCGCATAATATGCTGGACTTAAGGAACTGCCAACAAACATCGACACTCTCAAACACATCTTTCGGTGGACAGGCCAGCTGTTCAGATACCCTTTCTTGATATCTGTCTCTAATAGCCGCATCTTGAAGCCTCCAGCTTTTGATGCGGTCTGCGACTGCAGAACAGGGACCCCCAGCGCGGGATCGCCAGCCCGCGAACAGACCCCTTATCCTAGTTATAACTAGGAAGTGGTCCGTTCCCAGGTCAGCTCCCCTATACACCCTGGTGTCCATCACCTGTGTTCTGAGTCGCTGATCTATTAGAAACAGATCTATCATGCTTCGCTCATTTTTCCGTTCCCATGTATACTGATGAATCCTTTTGTGGTCGAACATGGTGTTCGCCACAAAAAGGTCTCTCTCCATGCATACATCTAATATCAGCTTGCCTGCCTCGTTCACTCTCTTATCACCATACTTGCCGAGTACTGCCTCGTAATCCTTACGGGCTGTCCCGACCCATCCATTCAGATCACCACAAATAATCAGCTTTTCATTCCCTTCTTTCGTCTCTAGAACATTACTCACACATTCCCAGAACTTATTCAGGTCGCAAGTGTCCGCTGAGGCCACCGGAGCATATACCGCGACTAAAAACAGTCGGGTAAGGCCTATTTTAAAGCGAGCCCAAATAAGTCTGGGGCTCACCGCATCATAACTTATCATACATTCTGCCAAGCGGCTGGATAGTAGAATTCCCACTCCCTGGCAGGCGTGCTCGGTGTTTGCCACTCCTGACCACAGCACTAAACTCCCGCCCGGGAGCTCGTCTACTCCACTACCCTTCCGCTTGGTTTCAGACAAGCACACAACATCTAACTCGCTCTCTGTCATAACATCGATCAATTCGTTCATCTTATCAGCCATACCTCCTCTTACATTCCATACACCCATCCTACACTCCACACTCCACTTCCCGCCGTGGGGCACTCCGCGTGATGGGTGGCGGACCCCATCGCCGCACTGTGCAGAATTTTTCGCACCAGCGGGGACGTACTGGTGCGCGTCGCCTCGGGGGCACGCCCTAACAGCCGTCCGGCCAATGCGCATCGAGTGGAATTGCAGCCCTCTGGGCTGGCAGGAATCGCGACGTGCACGCTTCCACTGGGATTCCCTGTGGAAGCGTGACCTGGGTAAAATGGTCCTTTGCCATAACAAAACATCTTTCATAAAAACAGTTATTTTTATGCTTTTACGTATTGGCTTAGATCTTCAGTGATAAAGTGATTGATGGATACGTTTTGGAAGAAGTTTTGTAAGTATTCAGCGATTATCGACATAGCTTTGTCCACGAAGCTCTTGCCGAAGGTGTCCAGCATTACTTTCCAGTTGTTATTCAATAAATCCACCACTACTTTACCTGGAAGGAACAAATTATTTTTAAAAGTATTATTATATATTATTAATATTCTTCATACTATTGGTGTGAATATATCTTGTGCTAATAATAATACATACATCTTTATTTTAGGCAGAATTCATAGATACGAAGCGTTTTATATTATAACTTAAGAGAGTTCATAATTAGAATACATAGCACAGTCATAAGAATGTTAAAAGTGAACCTTAGAGGTTCTCTTTTTTGGAGAGAGAACTCTTTCAATAATAATAATCACTTACTTGATTCAACATCTCCCAAATACAAATTGTCGGCAGCGAATGTCATTTTACCCAGTTCATATTCGTGCCGAGTCTTGTCATAATCGCACTGAATATAATAATCGCCGTCTCGCTTTTGAATTTCGAAGCTGAATTGAAACTTCAATCTCAGTTTTTCTGTAAGTTTTCATAAAAATATATTCTAACAGTGCAACCGGTCTACCTTGATAGTTTTTCTTATACCTAAGTAACTTCATGTATCATATATATTACGAGCTTAACGGTGAGTGAATACGGAACCCGAAAATGTTTGATAAATTACTCCAAGGCGTATGCGACGTTATGCTAAAGATACTCACTATCTGAAAGCATCAGAGAAGTATTGAACCGTAGTGGCCGAGTGTCGTCTACAACGCAAAGATTGCTAGTTCTAATCCCGACTAAGATATTCAAAGCTCAAACACATAGATTAATCCCACGAGCTTTACGATGAATAAAAACATGAAGAGTAAACTAGCATACGCCTCAAAATAAACTCAAAAGCATATGTATAGACGTGCTTTAGAAACAGAGATTCACAAGTCAACTACGACGTTGGTTGACGTTGACCAAAAAATTTACCCGGTTAATAGATGGGGTACCACGCCTTCGGAAAATATTAAATACTAACCAAGTTTAACCTTCCCTTTTCCTTCACCATGCACTGCTTTTCCAAACAAATTTTCAATTTGCTTGCCTGACGAATACCCCTTGTACAATCCTTCGATAGTCAACGAATCACACATAATCTCGTTATTTGATTGTCCTTTATCAAAATCAATACTGAAAATAAAAATATTAAACAAGGCCGTATTTAATCCTACTTGTGTTTGTTATTTTTTCACTTAAAATCTACTGGAATGGAATAATATATATATTTTTTGCGGGTAAAACAGTGGGGCACAGCTATTTTAATAATAAAATAAAGCTATTTCACTTTGATCTACCATCTACAGACATCCAAGTGCTATGAATCCAATAGCTCGAAAAGTTACCCAACTGGCGAACTACCTTAAGGAATTCTAGCCAAAGCTTCTGGTAGTTTTAACACTGTAAGTAAAGTAACTAAATATAGAAGGATAACTGCCGGTAATTAATTGAATGGAGCCATGTCGACGTCGATGGGCAGTTACGTTGGTTTGGATGTATAAAAAGAACTAGTGAAGAAGATTGACGAAACAGATATAGAATGTGAAGGTGTCTGCAAGAAGAGGCAGAAGAAGACCATATTCCTACTATCTAGATCGATCGGTCACACACGAATGCGACGGGAACATTCAGAAAACTTGAAACCGAAGAGCATGTACGAATAGATTAATGAATGCGGACGAAGAGAAAGAGGTATGTAAGTCTCGAGAGAACTTGTGCTCTGCTCCCTCTGCCTACCCCGTTAAGGAATCAGCTTGGCGATATTTAGGTAAATACAAGAGCTATTGGACATTACCAGAGGGCTCCCATTCTTTTCTTATTGGTTACCTACTTTGTGGATTTTATGATGGACGTAGAGACACTACTTAAGTTATTAAAATATTAATCGTAGATTACAGATTAGATTACTTATTAAAAATTACAACCGAAATGACATGAACGAGAATGTGATCGTTAAGATGAAGAAAATCATTTTACGTTAGTTTTGACGTATATAAACAAAGAAAGTGTGTGGAAGAAGAGGCAGTGAAACAAAGTTGCTTTATCAAATCGATCGGACTCTCAAGGATGGGAACGTCAAGAGTACTTGAAACTGGCGAGCATGTATGAAGAGATTGATGAAAGTGAATATAGTGAAAGAAGTCTGTAAGTTTAGAGAAACTTAAGAGTAGAGACTCTAGGTAGGTAGAGACCTACGCCGAGAGGGACTCCGCGTGGTGATAACTATGTATATATGTATATAATATATACTTACGATGAACTCAAGACATCACAATTTTTAATTCCTTTGACTTCGCCTTCGATAAGGGTAACACTAAAGAGATCCGCAACGGAAACGGATTCATTTTTAAGTACAAGAGGGTCTAATTTAGAAATTCCTAATTCAGGAAATTCAGATTCGCTTAAGTCCTGTAGTACTTTCTTGATTAAGTTCTCATGACATTTGAAATCTTTAATACTGCATTTGCCCAACGAATCAACTGTAAAGGTAAATTTTATTCAATCGGTTATTTCTTTAAGTTTTTCCAATTTAAATATACTCTAATAAACTAAGACCGTTTTAATGCCACGTAGCATTCATGTTATTTCTCGCAGATCCAACCCTATTCGCTGTGGTAAGTATAGCACAAATATCACAAAAAAATATCAAAAGGTCTCAGCCGAATAGCCATGATTGTACTGGGTAGTGCTGCGTTCCTGCGATGGGCTCTAGTTAGGTTCCCGGTACTCATGGAGTGGATACGCCGGTGGAACTAATTCATCCCTCATACTATTGCCACAGCAACCTCAACCATCTCGTCCTATAACTCGTTATACGTTTATTACGTTGCAAGCGACTATAGGCCACGGTAACCTCTTGTCATCTTTGTATCAAATCAAAGCAGCAAATGAAATAATAAGAAATACAAAAATTACCGTATGCTGACTCGCAGATCACTGACACACAACTAATAAATAAAATTAGCGTCTTCATCGCGATGTCTGATGCGTTCCAGTATTGAAGCTACAATGGCTAAGTTTCTTGTAATGATTATCAGCTTATGTGCTATTATATACCTTATATTTGCTGAAGTTCTTACCTACCAGCATAATTAATTCATTAGAAAAACTTGAAGACAAGGTCATAAAAACTATTAATTAATTTCATTTAAAAAATACGTAATATTTTCCGTAGAACTACTCGTATATTTCCGGTTGTCATTTATGTTTAGGACAGGTAAGGATAGTGGATAGAGGATAAAGGTAAGGAAAATATAAGGATAGGTAACGAACGACAAAAAATGTAGAGAAATCGGGGAAATTTAATTCTATTGTGAGTTTATATTGTATGCGTTTCGAAAGCGGCTAAAGTTACACAACAAGCATATCTTGCGAATTTTGCTCCCTTTAAAAAAAATCCTATATCATATCTATTGTTTAAGATTCACTTTCTGAAACCTTTTAAGTGGTATTCAGATACGTTCTAAAATAATGCATTATTTTCAATCAATTATCAATATAATATCAATTATCAATATCATATCAATTAAGTTGTTTTTAAACGTGTTTTAGTCAAATTTCATCCAAGTTTGGCGGCGGGGCACGGCTTATATAATAAACATTTAATAATTATAATATATATATCCTCACGCACTCGAACTACTCACCGCGGCTATTAATATATAAAAATGATATATCCTCACGCCTTCCCACAAGGGTCCCCGAAGGGGTAGGCAGAGGTGTGTAGGTAATACCCACACACCCACTTTCCGCCAGAGGTATATTAGGTGCCAACGTGACAGATGGCGAGTCCTCCCCCAATCCTGGAAAAGTGCAACGGTCATACGTATTCCCAAGCCAGGGAAACCCAAGACCGAAGCCTCCAGTTACCGCCACATCAGTCTCCCCAACGTCCTTGGCAAGATTTACGAGAGACTTATTTACAATAGATTAAAGAGTTTTGCAGACTCTAAGAAAGTCATACCTGACCAACAGTTCGGTTTTCGAACCAAACACTCCTGTGTCCAACAAGTCCACCATATAGTGGAAGACGTCAGTAGCGGCTTCCAACTCGGTTATACCACGGGTATGCTCCTCTTTGACGTGGCGAAGGCATTCGACAAGGTCTGGCACAACGGCTTAATATACAAGTTGTACCAGTACCGAACCGCTCCTTCCGCTACAGAGTCGAGGGCACACTCTCTACCACCCATCCCATACGAGCAGGAGTCCCGCAAGGCTCAGTGCTCTCGCCACTCCTATTCACGCTTTATACTAGCGACATTCCCCCCTATACGAGACGAGTTAAAAGCGCTCTATTCGCCGATAATACGGCTATCTACTACAATGGTAGAACTCCCGAGGGAATTCACGACAACCTCCAATCCGCGGTCACAGCTCTGGGGCGGTGGTTCCGGAAATGGAGAATTGAAGTGAGCCCCACCTAAAGCGCAGCCATCCTATTCTGGAAAGGCCTCAAACGCCCACGGGTAGGCCCCATCACCCTCTTCGACAAACCCATTCCATGGGAAGAAAAAGCCAAATACCTGGGTGTGATCCTCGATCAACGCCTTTCTTTCCGTCACCACGTAAAGGTGGTACGCGCTCGAGCCGCCTTCGCGCTCGGTAGACTTCACAGCATGTTGAATGCATGAAGTAAACTCTCATTGAAATCCAAGGTGAGGATTTACATGACGTGCATTCGACCAATCATGACATATACGGGTGTAGTGTTCGCATACATTAGCAAGTCAACACTCGGGTTGAGTGCAAATGCAAGTGCTCCAAAGCCGGTTTTCCGAAGAGCCACAGGTGCCCGTGGTACATGCGTAATAATAATTAACTAATTATAAATAATTAAATAATAATTAAGTAATAGTCAACTCCACGTTGACCTCAAAGTCCCCACTATAAAACAGTTTTTGAAAAAATTGTCCAAACGTCATTTCGATTCTGCTGTAAATCACCCCAACCCGCTCGTCGTATCGGCCGCCCGATACACTCCTTCCTTTATCTCGAAGATAAGGCGTCCAAAACATGCCGTCATCGAACCGGATGACGACATAACGGTCCTCCAGGACGCCCGACAAAAACATACCAACACTACACAAAACCGACCACTGTTTCATCCTCGCCGACGAGGCTCGACGCGAATAAGCCGTAATGTTCCCCCCCGCCGGCCCGCGCCGAGCCAGACGCGCAAATCCCGCCCCCAAATAATATTTAAATAAAATTACTAGTTCAGCCCAGCTCCCTTGCTCGCGATCCAGCAACGCCCTAAGCCGAGGTTGGTACCCCACAGGGGGTGCCCTTAGCTGTGTTGCTTAGAAATAAAGTGCCTGGCTGGAGGCCTAGGTCTCGCCATTGACCGGTTAAGTAGCAAAAGTTTCCGGAACTCACGCTACGAGAGACAATACAAAAAAAAAAAGATGGCGAGTCCATCGCCGTTACTCAAGCACGACTATACATACGCCTTTGAATTTCTTCTCAGACGTATCCGCTCGATGTTTTCCGTCACCGTTAAGCTCGTGGTGTGACTAATCACGTACTTAAGATCAGAAAAACTCATTGGTACAGTCGGGATTCGAACTTGCGACCTTTGCGTCGCAGGCAACTGCTCGAACCACTCGGCCACCACGGCTTTTTTTTTCCTATACACCTCTGTCTGCCCCTTCGGGGACCCTTGTGGGAAGGCGTGAGGATATAAGAGCCGTGATGGCCGAGTGGTTTGAGTAATTGTCTGCAACACCAAGATGGCTAGTTCGAATCCCGACTGTACTAATGAGTTTTTTGAACTTTAGTTAATAGATAGAGCGTGATGAGTCGAAACAAACACTTCTTTTTTATTTTTTCATGACATGGTACTGGAGAACCATCTTTTATCCTGAATAGATTCGTGTTAAGAATGTCAAATCATCTCAAGGTCGCGAGTGTCGCAAATAAAACAATGTATATTATATATTTTACTCATACCGAAGAAAAATTTAAATACAGATAGTGCCTTTTCAAGAGGTGAAGTGAATTTTCCTGGCTCTGCAACGCGCGGATGATATCACCATAGTATAAAGACAGGAAGTAGGTTATCTTCTTACAAACGCACCGAGCGTGGCTTGTATGTGTGCGCTATTGTATCTATGTGTCGACGCACGCACACTTTAACAAAATCTCGACCCGTTTCTTAGTGCGCCAGTCGGGGCTAACACGCTAACACTGCACAAGGTTCGCGCGCGAGTCACGGCTTTTTGGCACCGCTAAATGATTTATTCATCAATATCATCATCAAAATGTCTGATAATCGCAGAAGAACGTATTGCTGTGTGTTTGGGTGTCTTAATAATTCATCGATTCCAGACCTGTCTCTGTTCAGATTACCTATTGAACAGGAAAGGTAAGTTAGTCACTTATTCTAGCATAATATAATTTTACTTGATGATGAGATCTACGAGAGAGGAGAGAGACCTACGTACTTACATATTTTTTGTTTGTATTAGTTTTCTATCACACAGGAAGTAGGTAGGTAGGTAGGCCTAATTTCCTACTAGAATGTATTAGGTACTTTTCTGGCAATTGGGTTGCCGCTATTTCTTTGTTTACGTTTAGTTTTGCCGATTTCTCAGTATTGTAGGTATAGTAACTAAGTACCTACCTACTTACAGAAAATCGTAATTCAAAATAAGTATGTACGAGTACCTAATTGACTAATAGTAAATATAATACATATAAAACAAAGTTCGAATCATAACAACAAATTCGATTATAGTCTAAGAGACAGTCGTTAGTTTTTAATGTTGTTTTTATTTCTTTTAATGATAATATTTCATTCACTTTATTCATGTTTTTATTATAGATACCTAATGTATATTAAATGTGCTTTTTATTTCAGACGCCTTCAGTGGCTGCGCGAAGCGCGAACAGCCGCGCCTAATATTTAGCTAAAAGTGACAACCCTAAGACAGTAGGCAATTATATCGCGAATTGGGCCGGAGATAACCTACTGCCTCTCTTTATACTATGATACCACTTTTGAAGCTGATAGGCTTGCCACCAGGCGAATCGAATATCAAAAAAAAAACGAGATTAATGCTTCTATCATAATTTTATTACACAAGTTAATAAATCCAAGAATATTGAAGTCGAAGAGTATATGTTTGAAGGTAGATTAGATTTTTTCTCAATAAACTGGGTTATAATGATTCTTTGCCGTAATAAAGCATCTTTCGTATAAACAGTTCTTTTTATGCTTTTACGTACTGGCTTAGGTCTTCAGTGATAAAGTGTTTGGTGGATACGTTATCGAAGTATTTATGTAAGTATTCCATAATTATTGACATAACTTTGTCCACGAAGCTCTTGCCAAAGGTGTCCATCAGTACTTTCCAGTTGTTATTCAGTAAATCAACAACCACTTTACCTGAAAGGAATAAATTATTGTTAGGAGTACTAGTATATATTCTTAGTATTGGTAGTATTTCTATGGGTTTGTTTCTAGTAATGCTAGTAATAATACGTTTATTTATTTTAGATAGGATTCGAAAATACAAAACGTTTTTTATATGGGACTTGCAAGATATACTGACAATATAATTCAACTTAAGCGAGTTCATAATTAGAATACATAGCACAGTCATAAGATCGTTAAAAGTGAACTTATGCTAATTAGTACGTCTAATAGTAATCACTTACTTGATTCAACATCTCCCAAATACAAATTGTCGGCAGCGAATGTCATTTTACCCAATTCATACTCGTGCCGAGTCTTTTCATCGCACTTAATATAATAATCGCCGTCTCGCTTCTCAACTTTGAAGTTGAATTGGAACTTCAAGTGCACTTTTTCTGTAAGTTAAAATAATATATAATAATATTATATCCTCACGCCTTCCCACAAGGGTCCCCGAAGGGGTAGGCAGAGGTGTATAGGTAATACCCACACACCCACTTTCCGCCAGAGGTATATTAGGTGTCAACGTGACAGATGGCGAGTCCATCGCCGTTACTCAAGCACGACTATACATACGCCTTTGAATTTCTTCTCAGACGTATGCAGGTTTCCTCTCGATGTTTTCCTTCACCGTAAAGCTCGTGGTGTGACTAATCACTGTACTTAAGTTCAGAAAAAACTCATTGGTACAGTCGGGATTCGAACTTCCGACCTTTGTAACCGACTTCTGTAAGTTTACACAAAAATATACTCTAACAGTGCAAGCGGTCCATTACCTTGAGAGTATTTCTTATACATAATTAAAATCATTTATCATATATATTACGAGCTTAACGGTGAGTTAAATACACAAAACTAAAATGTTTGATAAATATTTTCTATGGCGATGTGACGTTATGCTAAAGATACTCACTATCTGAAAGCATGTACATACATACAGAGAAGCATTAAACCGTGGTGGCCGAGTGTCGTCTACAACGCAAAAATTGCAAGTTCTAACCCCGACTGCACCAAGAGAGCTCATAGATTAATCCCGCGAACTTTACGGTGAACGAAAACATAAAGAGGAAACCAGCATACACTTTAAAATAAATTCAAAGACGTATATATTGTCGTGCTTGAGAAACACCGATGCACTAGCCAACTATGGCTCCATAAAAAGATGGTGTTGTTACGCTTTCGGAAAATATTAAATACTAACCAAGTTTAACCTTCCCTTTTCCTTCACCATGCACCGCGTTTCCAAACAATTCTTCAATTTGCTTGCCTGACGAATACGCCTTGTACAATCCTTTGATAGTCAACGAATCACACATAATATCGAAAGTTGCTTGTCCTTTATCAAAATCAACACTGAAAATTGAAATATTAAACAAGGCTGTATTTTAATCCTATAATTAACGCAAAAGTGTGTGCATGAAGAAGTAGAGGAAGACCACGTTCCAACCATTTAGATTAATCGATCGGACACTCAAGGATGAGAACATCCAGAGTACTCAAAGCCGACGAGTTTGTACGGTAGGACACGGCTTACACTGTACGAAGAGTCTGATGAATATGGACATAAGCAAGAGAGGTATGTAAGTCTCGAGAGAACTGGCGCCCTACTGTCCCTGCCTACCCCGTTGGGAACCAGCGTGGTGATATGTAGGTAAAATTATTTTATGCCTTATTATGCCTTATCGGGAAATTTCCCATTTGTCTCATATTGGATACTTTGTGGATTTTAAGATGGAGGAAGGGACTCTACGTAGGTTATTAAAATATTAATCGTAGATTACATTTTTTACACCCTTTACACCCGCAAAATGGCATGAACGAGGATAATAATAATAGGTCATAAAAATGAAGAAGAGCATGCTACGTTGGTTTGGACGTATAGAAAGGATGCGCGAAGATAGATTGTTCCACACAATGTGAAAGTGTGTGGAAGAAGAGGCAGCAGAAGTCGTTGCAAGATCATACAGGTGTGATGATAACTATGTTTGTATTTATACTTACGATGAACTCAAGACATCAATTTTTTTAATTCCTTTGGCTTCGCCTTCGATAAGGGTGACTCCGAAGAGATCCGAAACGGTAACGGATACATCTTTAAGTACAAGAGGGTCTAATTTTGGAATTCCTAATTCAGGAAATTCGGTTTCGCTTAAATCCAGTATTAATTTCTTGATAAAGTTTTGATGACATTTGAAATCTTTAGTACTGCATTTGCCCAACGAATCAACTGAAAAGGTAAATTTTATTCAATCGGTTATTTCTTCGAGTTTTTCCAATTTCAATATACCCTATTAAATTAAGGCATACGATGTAATTGCCCCGTAATTGCGAATATATATTGCAATAAGAATATCGTTTTAGACTTAGGTCAATACTTTTAACCTACTTAGCTCCCAATTTTCCATTATCGTGAGACCTATTCAAAACAAATTTGACTCTTCCCAATAATATTTAGGGTTTGTAAACGTATTGGACTGAAAACTTGTAATATTTTTATTTTGATTTCAGTCTTCTGTTTTAATGCCATGTAACATTCACGTGGATTTTCGCAGATCAAACTATATTCGCTGTGGTAATCATTTCACAAATACCACAATAATTTATCAGGTCTCAGCCGAATGGCCATGTTGTACTGGGTAGTACTGCGTTCCTGCGGTGGGCTCTAGTTAAGTTCCCGGTACTTAAGGAGTGGATACGCCGGTGGAACTCATACGTCCCTCATACTGCTAGCACAGCAACTTCACCCAACACAATAGTGATACGTCTATTACGATAAGCGACTATAGGCCAGGGTAACCTCTTCCCACCTTTTATGTCAACTTAAAGCAGCAAATGAAATAATAATATATAAACAAATTACCGTATGCTGACTCGCAGATCACTGACACACAACTAATAAATAAAACGAGCGTCTTCATCGCGATGTATGATGCGTTCCAGTATTGAAGCTACAATGGCAAAGTTTCTTGTGATGACTGTCAGCCTATGTGCTATTATATACCTGATATAAACTGAAGTTCTTACCTACTAGCATAATATATTAATTACAAGAACATGAAGACAAAGACAACCTTAATTAATTATTTGAATAAAAAAATATTTCGTTTTAACAGTGGAACTACTTATATATTTCCGGTTGTCATTAACGTCTACGATAGGTATAGGTAGATAGGAAGAATATTTCTGTATATTGGGTATAATATTGAAATTTTATTTTATGGTCTATAATAAATTCTGAAAAAGGGCTACTTATAATAAAATTATTGATTTATTTTATATAATTAATGTATTTAAAAAAATATTACCACTATTTCCATCTAGCCAAATATAGTTGTCTTAAAGTACTGGGATATTTTACAATTCGGAAATTAGCTTAAAACTAAGAAAAATAATATATCTTCATATATTATTATTCTAAGAGTCTCCGAAGTCGAAGGTGCAGGAAGTACCTACACACCCAGTTTCCGAGATATATTTAAGGTGCTACTGGTTCAATTGAAAAAATATATTCGTGTCGGATCTAGAAGCTATGTATGGTCACGCTACGACCAACAGCTGTAGCAGAGCATAAATGCCTTTTTTGAGCTTCTGTTGCGTTCGCTTCGAAAACGGTTAAAGTTACACAACAATCACTTATAATGGAATTGATCCCAATCACACTTTAAAAAAAAATCTGATTATGTCTATCTTTTAAGATTGACTTACTATAACCTTATACATGGTAATTAGATGTTCTCTGATAGTGCATTATTGGCGTAGATGTTTTTCAAATGTGTTTTAGTCAAATTTAATTCAGATTTGGTGGTGGGGCACAGCTTTTATAATATATATATACAAAGTATACAATAAGCATATAGATATGCTAAAAAATAAGAGCCGTTGTGGCCGAGTGGTTCGAGTAGTTGACTGGAATAAAAAGTTTTCAAGCGAATCCCAGCTGTATCAACGACTTCTTCTGAACTTCGGTACAGTGATTAGTCACACAACGAGCTTTACGTTGAAGATGAACAACGAGAGGAGGTAGAGAAATTCAAAGACATATGTATAGTCGTGCTTGAGTGACGGCGATGGACTCACCTGTCACGTTACGGAAAGTGGATGTGTGGGTAGTAGCTATACACCTATTACTACCCCTTCGGGGCTCCTTTTGGGATAACGTGAGGATATATTGTTATTATATTATTATAGATATATTTATCATCTCACCGAGTCTCTCACGTATAAGTCCCCTTTGTATTTAAAATAATACAAGTGCGTCAGTAGTGGAAACTGTCCATATTTTTTGGTGTGCTATTTTATTGCTGACCTTGTCTTAATTGTTAAAATCAACAAAGCGAATAATATAAGCAGCACGTTTTCCCAAACTGACTTCAACAGTCTGCTATAAAATAAATGCCAAACTATCAACAATTATAGTTACCTATTAACATCACTGGCGTCAGGACCGTGTTATTTACGTCTATCCTTCTTTTTTCAAGAGCCCCCCCTCTTGTGGCATGGCGTGAAGATATTGTCATATCAATAATGAAGAGTTTTCTAATTACCAAATACAGATCTCTTACGATATTTATAAAAATTACTCTAGACATACATACAATATATATCATCACGCCGAGTCCCGGGGTAGGCATAGAGAATAGAGCCAGTTCTCTCTAGACTTGCATACCTCTTTCTCTTCGTCCACATTCATCAGTCCCTTCATACATGCCCGCCGGTTTTGAGTGTTCTTGACGTTACCGTCTTTAAGTGTCCGTTCAATTTGATCTAGGTAGTTGGAACGTGGTCTTCCTCTGCCTCGTCTTCCACACACTTCACTTTGTATATCTGTTTCGTCAATATTAACTCACTCATCCTTTCTATATGTCCATACCAACGTAACATGCCATTCTTCTTCTTTGCAATGACACCCTCGTTCACGTCAGTTTATTTTGCTAATCTCTTCATTGCAGATTCGATTTAAGAACGTTACGCCGCGCATTTTTTTAAAAGATCGCATCTCAACTGCATTTTGCTAATTTCATGATTCCTCTAACATACCTAGGATTCGCTGCCTTACAATAGCCATTAATGTTATAAAGTATTTATTCTCATTTATCAATTCACTTTATCAATAATAGTCATATTATTTTATTCTCTCACCGCTCTTTAATGTTGTACACTAGATCAACGCAAATATGCTACACAGTCATCACGGCTTTTCTGTTGTCGAAAGAAAAGCCTTGATGGCCGAGTGGCTCGAGTTGTCGTCTGCAACACAAAGAATGCGAATTTGGAGCCCGACTGTACCAATGAGTGTCTCAGATCTTAAGTATAGTGATTAATCACACTACGATCTTTACGCTGAAAACATCGAGAGTAAACCTGCACACGTTTGGGAAGAAATCCAAAGATGTATGTATAGTCGTTCTTGAGTGAAGTCGATGGACTCGCCATCTATCAGGTTCGTACCTTAGATACCACGCTGCCAAAAACTGGGTGTTACAACTGTACCCACCCTTTTGGAAACCATTCTGGGACATACTGACATAAGACTATGATACAAATACTCGTGTTCATAATACAAATAACCGTCCTCAGCGGGAATCAAACCCGCGACGCCGAACTTCGCAATTAAATCTATTAGAGTTTGATTAGACGTACGACCATACTACCGTATCATTGTCAGCGTATCCATTAACTTTTCAATTAATTTAATTTAAAAAAAGAATAGCTTCTATGTTCGACTGTAAATATTTTTATTGTTCTAAATTTTTTTGCAAAATGTAAACTGGTTGTTTACATTTTGCAAAAAAAATCTTTCATATCTTCCTTGAAATGCTTGCGGTATGCCAATGCTACAACCCAACTAAGGTTCGGGTTGTTTTTGGGGGGTGACTATTTAAACTACTCGCAGTGATAGAGTTTTAGCAACGCTTAATATTTTTTGGCGGTTGAGTTTTAAAGATTAATAAGAGGCTAGTTTATCTTTCACAAAATTTATAATATAAAAAATCCACGAATACTGATAATTTTAATTTTAAAAATATGCGTTTTATTCCATTGAAATATTTGAATTGTTTCACTGTCGCACATACGACGACATGTCTTCAATAATGTATGTTGAGACTGGAAGCTTCTGCATTACTGTCCGAACGTGTTTAAGGCCTTCATTGATGACTGAATTTCCAAAGACCTTGCCCACTGTTGACAACGCCGTTTTGAAGTTTTTATTCATGAAGTCAGACAACTTTGCACCTGTAATAATGGAAAAATATATTTAGAATGGTATTTTGGCAAACGTTCAATTCTTGTTGTACCGCTATGATAATTCCTGAGAGCTTCGTGATACTTGGTGGTTTTTAAGGCAGCTAGACGCATCAGGATCCCTTTCAACCTTCATATTTAATCACACAAGTGAATAACTGTACTACAGAAGCAGAGTACAGTGTAAAGTTATCAGGCCATTATTTTCTATTTCTAGCGCTTAGCCTGTTAAAAGGCAGTCAAAAGATATAGATGAATCAGCTTGATCTTTTAGTGGGCAGAATTTGGCTCAGCAGAGATACTATGTACTAAATAACCATAATAACACTGATATGAGAATATTATTTCTCGAAGACATAACTTCTCATACCTTCATTACATAACTCAAACCTTATAATTCCAAATGTGATCGTGACCTGAAGCGGCTTCGTTATGTTCAGGTAATTGTCAATAAAGTTCATAATTGCTTGCACTATTTTTGAGTGTGCAATCGTATAACTGGGCAAATTCTATATACAAGACACTTAGCTTTACTTAAAATGATCGAAGCTAGACGGGAAGTTTTTATACACCAAAAACGTTTGGATTAAGTATTCGTAGTTATTATTAGATAACTTCGCAGTCTATTTTTAATGTTAATTGTTAACAGGCCTTGGTTCAAATTGTTTGATCGTAAATATAAAAATAGTTAATTATATTAAAAATGCTGATCCAAGGTAAGGACAGACACAAAAGACAATTCCATTACTTTAAATGACCGATAATATAGCAAAATGGCCAAACAGCAAAATGTCAATAGCATTTAATAACATTTCGCCAAAGTATAATGATTAATTTATTGCTACAAAATAACAAAACTTTATTTTGTTTAAATTGCACAGTAACATATTAAACGCAAACTGAATTTATTAACATAGTTTTTTTGTATTATTAATTTGTTGTACTTTCAAGGACTTTAAGATTACCATAAATTTATCAACGGACATAATAACACGTTTGACGCTTCGAGGTACAATCATAGTCTAATAAAATTCTGCGATTGTATAAAAACGCCTGCTTGATTAACGTTGCAATTATTTTTGTGCGATCTTTTTAGGGTTCCCGATCCAGAATAATCCTTTGTCATCTAGTTTTAGTGCCTTTCCGTCTGTTTATGTCACAGCTATGGAACTAAAAAAACTTAAGGAGTTTTCTTGAACTTGACACTTAGACATAGATTTGGCAAGTTGTTGGTATAGAATATATATTATATATAGAATAGGAAAAATATAGATACGAAACACAGCACTTTTACTTAGTTAAAAAATCTTTTAGCTTTTACACTATATTGCATCATTCGAAGAAATTTGTAAACAAAAGAGACAAACGTTTATGACGCCTATTACCATATCCCGTTCACACACTGTACCAATGAGTTTTTCTGAACTTAAGTGCACTGATTAGTCACACCACGAGCTTTACGGTGAAGGAAAACATCGAGAGGAAACCTGCATACGTCTGAGAAGAAATTCAAAGGCGTATGTATAGTCGTGCTTGAGTAAAGGCGATGGACTCGCCATCTGTCACGTTGGCACCTAATATACCTCTGGCGGAAAGTGGGGGTGTGTGGGTATTACCTATACACCTCTGCCTACCCCTTCGGGGACCCTTGTGGGAAGGCGTGAGGATATATTATTCATATTATTCAGCTTTCATGCTTGCGATCGGATAACTAGCCCAACTATAGTTTAACCTTATATCACTAACGGCCTGGAGACCACCATTCACTCTTTGATCGGAACCCACGCTCGCAATTGTTTGGGTTTTTGTTAAAGGTGTGATAAAACAAGATCGACTCAAGCAAAAAAATCGTTGTGATTCATGACGGATCAATTATTTATGGAAATTGTGATGGCTTTTTTTATCTTTTTATGTGGGCTAACTTAGACATGCATGTCCTGTGTAGGTATATATAAATATGTATAGCGATGAATAGTTCCCATAGTACAAGCTTTGCTCAGTTTTGGACTACGTCATCTGTATGGTATTGTCCTGAGGTATTTATTATTATATATATATAAATATATCCTCACGCCTTCCCACAAGGGTCCCCGAAGGGGTAGGCAGAGGTGTATAGGTAATACCCACACACCCACTTTCCGCCAGAGGTATATTAGGTGCCAACGTGACAGATGGCGAGTCCATCGCCGTTACTCAAGCACGACTATACATACGCCTTTGAATTTCTTCAGACGGCGCAGGTTCTCTGATATTTTCCACCGTAAAGCTCGTGGTGTGACTAATCACTGTACTTAAGTTCAGAAAAACTCATTGGTACAGGCGGGATTCGAACTTGCGACCTTTGCGTCGCAGGCAACTGCTCGAACCACTCGGCCACCACGGCTATTTATTATTGATTTATATCGTTTATGTGTAATTTCATCAGGTTTAAGAAACGTCTTGGCATCGACACACATCATAATTACAGAGTTCGGAACAGGTCATAAATGTAAATAATTGTGTCAGCGTGAAATTTGTCGAATTGAAAGATTTTAGGACCGTAAATGATATTCTTGTATTTTGACACTCAGCTTTGACAGCAGCATTAACAAACAATGAATCCGCCATTACTAATGAAATCATAGATCATGAAATCACTACACTTTATAGAAAAGTGAGATGTATAAAGGTAAACCCGTCCAGTTGCAGCTACTTTAGAGAAGATTCCGATTGAACGGAATCAGTAATGTTAACACACTCACTGTACAAAGTAATTGTATTTTAATACTTACTGGAGTCTTCTTTGCCCAAATAAAGATTGGTAACGTTGAAGTTCGCCCTTTCGATATTGAGATCCAAAATCTCAAAGTTCTTGTCTTTAACGTAGATGTCTCCCTTCTTTTGAACAAGGTCGAAGTACATTTGCAGTTTTAAGTATAGCTTTTCTAAAACACAACAGATAAATAACATTACTATGTATGATTAGCTCCTGTGCCCCACGGGTTCGCTCGCGTCTAATTCATATACTCGTGGATTAACAAATCCAGGTAATAATACTACTTTGTGCCAAATTACATACATTTCCATTCAATAGATTTTGCGTGAAAAAGGAACAAATCCATTAATAATATTAGTAGGATTGGTAAACATTTTTAATACATTTTATTTAGGACAAAATTATATGTTTTTGAGATGACGTCATTAAAATTGCAAATAGGCAGAATCTACTTAATATAAACATGTAGTCAGTGACATTTCCTGATGTTATCACCAAATCAATTAATAAGAGTTCTAGGTCAATGCATACAAACGTGTAACTAATGTGAATCACAATTTTATAAGACCTTGTCAAGATTGTCACGCACACCTAAATACTTCTAAATACACCTTATAATAATAATAATAATAATAATATATCCTCACGCCTTCCCACAAGGGTCCCCGAAGGGGTAGGCAGAGGTGTATAGGTAATACCCACACACCCACTTTCCGCCAGAGGTATATTAGGTGCCAACGTGACAGATGGCGAGTCCATCGCCGTTACTCAAGCACGACTATACATACGCCTTTGAATTTCTTCTCAGACGTATGCAGGTTTCCTCTCGATGTTTTCCTTCACCGTAAAGCTCGTGGTGTGACTAATCACTGTACTTAAGTTTTGAAAAACTCATTGGTACAGTCGGGATTCGAACTTGCGACCTTTGCGTCGCAGGCAACTGCTCGAACCACTCGGCCACCACGGCTCTATTTTACGAATATGATAAAAGAAGAAAAATATTACCTTCATACGCTCGAGAAGACATTCAAATATATTTATTTGTAAAGGGACGTATATTGGTTATGTTTACAAGATTTTTACAAGGATCGGTCACAGTCTTGCTACTTTACGCGTTGTCGTAATGTGCATTATATATATCTATACATATAAATAAATACATGTATATATATATATATATATGTGTAATCTAGATATATTTGCAATAAACCTAAGGGATTTCGTAGGACATGTACATATTTAGAACAACGCGTAAGATAGCAAGACTGTCAAGAAACAAGCCGTCCCACGCATGACTACAAAAAAACATCTTTGAATTTCTTCACGAGCGCATGCAGGTAATATTTGTTTTTCGTCATTCATGTGTTCGTCGTGTGACATTCAATAGTGAAAAGTATGAAAAAAGGTTGACGTTAAATATATGTACCTAATATTATTTTTGTCTTGCCGTCCCCATGAAGATCTTCTCCTCCAAATAGCGTCTTGAGCAATGGAGCGGTAGAGGACACCTTGTAATGCCCTTTGACTACAATACGTGCACATTCTGTAGTGAACAGTGTTCGTCCAATGTCGAAATCTGGGCTGTAAACATCAAAAACCTTACTATGAATATACGCAAGTTACAGAAATGTATTTGGTGATCATTAACAGTGAGATTACAAAGAATTTTAAAACCTCAATATAGTTAACACAAATTTTTCTGGAGTTTTACAATAAAAACTCATTCTAATTTGGAAAATGTATAACTTTATTTTGGCATAAAATCTGCTGCAACGATAAAGTAGACTTTATTTAATTTTTTTCTATTTTATTAATAACCTCTGACCAAAAAACATGAAACATGTTTCGGAGTGTAGTTATATCGTAGGTATAAAACACCTAATACTCTACATTTAACTTTATCTTTGCCAAGTCTGATCCTCTCTGCCCACCTCGGGAGGAGGTGGACAAAGAGAGTAGTAGAGATTCAGTCTTCTCAAAACTTACAGACTTCTTTATCTTACTTTCTCTTTATTTACATTTACACTTTAATTAATAAGGGAACTAGTTTGGATTGAGGCTGAAGGCGCCGACCCTGTCAGTAGAAATGAAAAGGTTGCAAAACAAACTTACCTAAAATTGAGCACCTCACAACTACTTAGCCCTTTCACCTGTCCGTCAACCAAAGTTGCGGTCATAAGGTCTGGGACTTCTAGCGTCAAGTCCTTCACATTATAAGGGTCTAGTTTGGGAATGCCTTCATTTACTCCACTGCCAGCGCACATTTCTTTGAAAAGTGTTTGCGTTTGCTGGGTCTGGCATTTAGTATCATCTTTACTGCATTTGGTTATTAAATCAACTGAAATTTGAAAAAAATGTAAATCTATTCGTAGTTAAAAAAGGTAGTTAAAATAATACCGCGTACTGCTAGAGTCGTCTCTTTATTCAACGATATTGTCACTTAGCACTCACACGTGGTTATAATTTTTCGATAAGGAGGCGACTATGTCTAGAGAGGGGCGATCGTTCTTGGAGGAACAGGAGCAGACGAACTGCCCAAAGAAAACAATTTGAACTTCTTAGAATGTAAGTGGTTTGGTTGAATAACTGCTAACATATTGTTAAAAAAATTGATAAATATCTAACTATCAAATTATAACTTATTCTATCGAGGTTTATCATCTTAATAAATACTTTCATAATATATTACGTAGTATTATTTTATCTGATACTTTAAAAACACAAATAATCACAGATTATTTTACTCATAATTTACCACCGAGTAAATATAACACTACAGATTAAAAACACAATGCTAAACACGTATTGAATAAAAATGGATAACAATTTATTGTTTAAACTTACCAAGAGCTGAATCACAAATAACCAAAGACGCAACAATCAGCAACACACATTTTTTAACAGACATGTTGACGAGCTCAGTGGGCTATTAAAATGTAACTTCAAAGTCAGCCGTGTTATAATATATACCTATGAAGAAGGCGAAGAAAAAATTGCCAAACAAGAAAATCAACTCGCATCGACAGGCGAGATACGATAGGTACCTATATCAGTTGTCGTCTCAGAAGAACATAATATCATAAGCGCAGATATTCGAAATACGTATACGAAAATTTGCAAATATTTTATTTTAAAGATTTAGACAGAAGTGGCGCCTTACTCTCTGCGTATTTGTTTGCTATGTTTAGTTTTAAAAAGAAAAATAATCATTTTTTACCACATCCAAATTCATCAATGTCTTGAGCGTCCGATCGATTTGACCTAGATAGTTGGAACGTGGTCTTCCTCTGCCTCTTCTTGCACACACTTTGGCTTTGTATATCCGTTTCGTCAATCTTTCTTCGCTCATCCTTTCTATATGTCCAAACCAACGTAACATGTATTTCTTCATCTTTACAATCACACCCTTTATGGACATAAATATAAAGTGCCCTCGTCACTATCTTAAAATCGTGAACCTTTACGAGTTAAGATCATGTCGTCATAAGATAACGTAGGGTATTGTTCCTTCGAAAAAAAACCTTTAGCATCAACCATATTCTATTGTTTTTTTTATTCTCACGTATAACTTTAAAGTTTTACCCAATACATAGTGTAGACAAAGTTTAAATATTAAATAATAATAAGAATATATTCCCAAACTGACATAACATGCTCTGTTTTATCTTGAAAAGATTACGTCATTTAATTGGCAAAGCTTTTAATTGGACTTCGACTTGTTTTTGCCGCACGTTTTTGTAAGGAAATTTATCGTTTAAGTATAAATAATATTTGGGGACATGTTACTTTGAAAACTAGAAAGAATATTTCATGTGTTTACTTCAAATATAAGGTAAAATGATATGACGATAGAAAAAAGTTCGTGTAGGAAGCGAATGAGATTGTAAGTGTTTGACTATTTTTGAATTCTATTCTTAAGTCGAAAACTAATTGAATTCACCAGGAGATAATGTCTCCTGGTGAATCTTTACGCCTTCCAACAAGGTTCTTCCAAGGGATAGGAAGAGGTGTACTGGTTGTATCCACACACCCACTTTCCGTCAGAGATATATTTAAAGTTCTAACACCTATTTGGTGTTAAACATTACGCCATTTGTCATACAGCCCCATGTACAATAATAAAATATTATTACAACCACCAAGAACCATTCCTACACTAAGGTAATTTTGATAGCTTATATGTCGTGTCCGAAATAACAAACCTCGCATTATGAAGGGTATATTAGTAACCTTTTTTTTTAGAGGTATTAATCAATATTTCGTTATATTTTTTGTGATCCTACGTATGAAAATTACTTATGATTTAGCTTAGGCAAATCGAATTGCGAAGATTATAATTGTTGATAAGCGAACCCACAGTGTGTAGTGTTGAAAATACAATGTGGTGACTTTGACATATCCTACTAATATTATAGTGAATTTATAGCATTGGTAGGACAAACCCGGGGTCACACAGCAACCAACAAATGCTTGCAAGTCACATCAATCGGGTTTAAAAAGTCACATAATTCTGCGCGTAGACTGGACGCATGACGCTCGCTGTCTAAAGCCATTTGACTACGAGACAAACCGGTTTGTCATTCAAAAACACTAATAACAATAATACAAGCGTACTGATATCTTGGCGCCTTCTCTAATGGAGGACTGCTGCACAAAATAAAAGTATCTTAAAGAGCCGAGAGGGTCGAGTAGGCTTACTTATTCGAATCCCGACTTTAGCAATGAGCTTTAAGGTGAAGAAAAACATCGATAGAGCAACCAGCTTACGCTCTTGAAGAAATTATAAGACGTACATAGTTTTTTTGTCACTTTGGCAACTAAAATATATCTCAAGTGAAAGGTAGATGTGTGGGGACTAATAACCTCTGCCTACCTATTCGGGGATCGTTGCAGAAAAGCATGAAGATGTCCATTATATACTTGTTAAGGCACAACTGAGCCTACCGACTTTGCCTTAACAGAATATGCACTTACATGAAGGCATCGAATTTGGCACCAAATGCCACTTTTTATTATATAAATTTATTTAACATTTTTTTTTTCACTTCTTCACGCCATTTATATTGTAACAAAGAAAATTAAATTAGTCAGTAAAATATGAATGCTATACTAGCAATATGCTATAGCTAGCATAATGCTACACAAAGTTTAGTATTTTGGATTACCTGAACAATATTATATAAAAAGATTTTGGATTGGTTGTGAATTCGAACTTTTGTCCTTTTTTGTGACATAAAAGGTTATGTCTGTATTAAAATTGAGGTATTATTAAAAAAAACTTTGGTATACAAACTATAATTAACAGTTTTTGTAGCTACAACGATAAAAAAGCTAATTTCGTATCTCTGTTTTATTGCGTATTTTAGTAAAATTTTTACGAAATAATTATTCTAAGATCAAGCATTTATTAACTGTGTATATATATCCTCACGCCTTCACACAAGGATCCCCAAAACGGTAGGCAGAGGTGTATAGATAGTTCCCACTTTCCACCAGTCATATATTTTAGGTGTTAACGTGACAGATTGTGAGTCCATCGCCGTTACTCAGGCACGACTATACATTTGCCTTTGAATTTCTTCTCACACTATGCAGGCTCCCTCTCGATGTTTTCCTTCCCCGTAAAGCTTGTGTGGTGAGTCTGAGTGATTGTTCAGGAAAACTCATTGGGACAGTCGGGATTCAAACTTGCAACATTTGCGTTGCAGGCAACTACTCGAACCATTCGGTCACCACGGCTCTTTTGCGTATTGCATATTATATTTACTGTGCAATTAGGCGAGCAATAAAAAAGGCGTTTCAAATGCATTATTTATTACAAATTAAAAGTAATAACTAATGTTTGGCATAGGCAGCGAGATCGTCATCGAGGAATGTGTTGGCTGGAAAGGTGTCAAGAATTTTCGTAGCGTAATCTGCTACTATGTCCACAAGCTTACCGCCGAATATAGCGCCAACAGTTGTCTCAAACTGCTTCCAGTTGCTATTCACAAAATCAACGATTTGCTTTCCTGAAAAAATATACCTGAGCTGTTAGAAACATTATGTATAAACGCGTACTGTAATTTGATCTGTGGTGATCGACGGATTCGAGTAGTCACCTGCAACACAAAGATTGCAAGTTCTGAATTCCGACTACCGTGCCAATGAGGTTTTCTGGATTTAAGCACAGTGATTGGTCACACCACGAGCTTTAAGGTGAAGGAAAACATTAAGAGGTAACCTGCATACGCTTTAAAAGAAATTCAATTACTTTATCATCTCTCAGGTTGACATAAAAATAAAAATATTTAAATATAATAATAAATATAATATCCTCACGCCTTCCCACAAGGGTCCTCGAAGGGGTAGGCAGAGGTGTATAGGTAATACCCACACACCCACTTTCCGCCAGAGGTATATTAGGTGCCAACGTGACAGATGGCGAGTCCATCGCCGTTACTCAAGCACGACTATACATACGCCTTTGAATTTCTTCTCAGACGTATGTAGGTTTCCTCTCGATGGTTTCCTTCACCGTAAAGCTCGTGGTGTGACTAATCACTGTACTTAAGTTCAGAAAAACTCATTGGTACAGACGGGATTCGAACTTGCGACCTTTGCGTCGCAGGCAACTGCTCGAACCACTCGGCCACCACGGCTCTTATATAAATATATTTACAGAAAAAAAAAACTACAATGTTTTCCTTAACAGTTGGACACACATTGTTACAGTCGGGAATTGAATTCGCAATCTTTGTATTTCAGGCGAATATTTGAACTACTCTGCCACTATTTTATAAATTAGAATTTTGATGATTGATGGCTATGGGTGGAAATGTAGGAGCATTTCTTATTCAATAGGTCAAAAACATATCAATTATTATAACAAAAATAATATTTTTTATTTTTAACGAACTACATATTCAATGTCAGACAAACACCCGAGTAAGACCATAAGGATTCCTTTTGTATCTTTTGGTTCAGAACCTTAAAAATAAATAACAAAAGAATCACCAAACTAAGCATGCAAACGGTTGAGCCATGAAGCCAAAGGTGTTATGCATTAGAGGTGACACGGGCTAAAGGTGTATTCACTCCCCTTCCAATTCACCTTGATCAGTCGATATATTTTAGTAAGGTTATATTTTTTTTGTATATTTTCAAGCATAAACCTTCTGAGTCAAGCTTTAATCTATTATATTACGATAAATTCAATAAGCGTTTCCAGTATCGCGTATATCTAGCTATATCTATACTATACTAGCTGTAATCCGCGATTAGACAGAGATATGGTGAACAGTATATTTTAGTATTAGAACAGTATATTAATGTCTCGTTTTTCTGTAGCTCGATTCATAATGATCGGAGAGTAGTTGGGACGTGAACAAGTGATACATTTTAATGCATTAACATATTTTAAAATGTAACACATTATGAGTTGGGATAGTTTTTTTATAATTGGTACATCTTGAGGGCTACGCGCAGAAAGACAGTTTTAAGAAGATAAGAATATAACTTCTTCTTAAAATTTGATATCAGGTTTTTAATATTCCAGCGTTGGTTTGGGTGCCGTCATAACGAATGAAGTATGTATTTCCTTTTTTAAACCAGTTAAGAATATCTAATTTAAAGCTGTTTTATTTTTCTACAATCTTAGCCAACGATGGGTGCATCTAAGGTAGTCCAAGTCCGGTTAACGGCTTACCCCGTAAAATGAATTGGGAAGGTGAAAACGCAGTCGATTATTTTATATAAGATGTTATCAGTTAGAGACTGTATAAAGTTAATAGTTAGTAAGTTTGAAAAGGAATTCAAAGATGTCGTACTTGATAAAATACATGATATGATGATGTCGATACTATTCATCGAATTAAGATATAATACATCATGTAAATCTTCCTTACATAATAAAGAGACTTACATATGTATTCTTCGTATATATGTAATATGTAATTCAGTTTTCTTTATAAAACTGGCACTCTATCCTCTCAGTTTACCCCGATAGAGATGAATTGTTAGTATGTTACAAAAATATTATCCAAAATGAGAGCGTTGTTATACTTCTGTCGGTCTTTTCAAGATCATTGTATTTGGAAATATGGAAATTTATATTTTAATCTATTATATACTTACTGGCGTTTTCTTTGCCTAAATAAATGTTATCTGCATCAAAGTGTACATAAGCTATATGTATATTATCTAGATCTGGTATTCTGCCGGCTGTATTGAAGTAAATTTCCCCATCACGTTCCTGTAGTTCATAAGCAAACGTCATTCTGACGTTAATGTTTTCTGCAATAGAGTAGTGTACACTGTAATTCTCTGTCATTTGTGAGATTACGTATTTACGTAATAGAATTATTTCATAACTAGTGAGAAGTCCCATCAAATAGGCAATGAGTTTATCTAAACTTAAGTACAGTGATTAATCACTGCTCTTTACAGCGCAGGGAAACATCTAAATGAAACCTAAGTTTACGTTTGACAAGAAATAAAATTCGCCATCTGTCACGATGGCACCTAAATATATCTCCGATGAGAAGTGGGTGTTACACCTCTGTCTACCCCTTCGTGGATCCTTGTGGCAAGGAGTGAAGAGTTTTTTTTGAACTTTCTTACCTAATTTAACGTCAGTGTTTCCTTGGCCATGAATGCTGTTGCTTCCGAAGATTTGCTTGATGGTCGAGCTGAACGAAGATAGCTTGTATTCACCACGGATTGTGAATTTGGCACACGAAATATCAAGAAAAGCACGGTCTTGTTTAATCTGCAATCTACATATATAAAAACAAACATTTTACAAGCAATTTCTTAACTCCAACTCTCAACGGGAGATCGATTGTGCCCTAGTTCTATTCCCCACGTTCTGTTCTATTCACGTTGTTTCTATTCACGTTCTGCACCACTCGAGATGGCGGGAGTCGAGGATCATACGTCCAGTGACCGCGAATACCATCGAAACAAAATATCTATATATTTCTTCTTCTAAGCAATATTTAATGACAAAAACAAAAAAATTATATGCATGATTTCAGAATTAATTTAAACACTTCAATTGACACTTCCCGTATTAGTAATTTAGTCGTGCGAAACAGATCAGTTGTAATAATGTCAAGGACGAACATTTATTTCAAATTTCGAGTATGCGATTCCACATTATCAGTCTAATTCACATTAATTCGCTTTATTTTATATTTATCAAAATGTATTAAGCCCGTTCTAGTATTATAACTACGAAAGTATGTGAGAATTTTTGTTACTGAAGCACGTTAGAACGGCTTAACTTTAGTTTTTGTTAGGTGTATGACGTTCAATAAGTGTTCCCTGTGTCCCAAAAAAATCAAAATATTTTATTCAACGTAAGGGAACGTTGAATAAAATATTTTGATTTTTTTGATTTTTAACGGAATTGGATGAAATTTGACGCAGATATAGATTATCTAAATTAACACATGAAAAAAAAAACTTCTTATATAATATCCTTACTCAAATTTATTCACCACGCAACCTTTAGCTCCTTTGATTTCTGCATCAATCAATTTAATATCTAATAAATCAGGAACATTAATTTCTAACTCTTTGGCGTGATACGGGTCTATGCCAGGTAGATCCAAATCGGTGATGTGATCCTCGCTTAACTCCATTAGCAGAGTTTGCAGAATTTCCTTTAAGCAGGCCTCATCTTGACTTCTGCATTTTATCAATTTATCCACTGAAAAAATGCTCAGAAATAACAGTAAGTTATTCATTTTCTTATTTGAAGCACACTATTATGTTAGCCATGTACCTATGTATAAGGCATATATTGATGCCGAAGTTTTAATAAAATATGTATGTTCAATCGATTTATTAATCAGTCAATCAATATCAATGCTGCATCTTTATTAGTTTTTGTTGCTTTTTTTATTAACGCTTAGAAGCATAACTTTACGACAGTAATACGTTTCACCAGCCACCTGCCACTCCTCCATTATTATCGTTTACTTACCTATTTATTTAAAATCATTATAATAATATATCAATCAATCTAATTAATTGATTCAGTTACTGTAACTGTATTCATTGAATATTTCACCAAATCTTATGTTATTCAAGGGTACCCATAATTTATGTATTTATTTATTTACAATCACATTAACATCCTTACAGTATACCAATTCATGCAATAAAACAAAATACAATTTAAAAACTTATATATTATCAATTAGATTAAAAAAAAATCTAACCGTTTCTGCCAGGGTTTTAAGAGAGGTAGGGCATAACGGGTTTCCCGTTCGAATTTGGAGCTGCCCCACTGGGGCAGGACCTCCACCTTATAGAAGTCCGTAGCCAAATAACACAATTTATTGTGTTGTGTTCCTACGTGGTGAATAAGGTTTCCAGTAATGGAGCTCCTTCGAAGAGAGGTAAGGCAAACGGGTTTCCCGTTCGAATTTGGAGCTGCCCGACTGGGGCAGGACCTCCACCTTATAGAAGTCCGTAGCCAAATAACACAATTTATTGTGTTGTGTTCCTACGTGGTGAATAAGGTTTCCAGTAATGAGCTCCTTGGGGAGGGGGGAGGATTGTTACATTGTGTTGGAAGCAGAGGGATTAAACCTTATGCTGCCAACACACTATAACTCTCCGAACACAAAGTGGCAACGCGCAAGTGACACTTTGGCATCGTGAGCGTAAATAGGCTACGGTAACCGTTTCCCATCAGGTGGGCCGTATGCTTGTTTGCCACTCTTGTTGAATAATAAAAAAAAGGATCTGGTGATATAATTATATAAATATCGTTAGACATGGTATTAATCAAACGAATGGAAGGTAGCGAGAGCTGTGACACCCTCTTTTTCGCAACAAACCGCGAAGCCATCGCCGTTTCATATTGCATATTATAACTTTGCGGATAGACACATATTCAATGTTATATTAAAAGAAAATATGGAACTCACCAATGGCAGAATTGCTCACATGAAACCAGGCGCACAGATGTAAAGTTATTAATTTAAGGATCATTTTCCTGACTCAAACCAGTTGGGATTTAAATTATTAACAGGTAGGTTTTTTGTTTGTAACTTGCTGTTATAAATGTATGCAAAATATGATTGCCCTCGCTCATTTATTTTTCTGTACCTTTCCCCTCTATCTTGTCACTACCGATCAAACGAATATGCATAATTCATCTGACATTATCTCCATTGTTCATTTATAAAAATATATATCGGTCTTGACACCCGACTTTACTCCTTTTCCTTGTCATACTTTACCGATTCCTTTTATGAATACTGTTCTATGGAAGACAACTTTTTTGCACAATCTA
Organism: Drepana arcuata; assembly: GCA_016069955.1. NCBI lineage: Eukaryota > Metazoa > Arthropoda > Insecta > Lepidoptera > Drepanidae > Drepana > Drepana arcuata. Next base: position 102,416 of record JACCPG010000610.1, read on the forward strand.
TATATTCAAAGCCGAAGATTTATTTTTCGGGACATCATTCATTATTGAGAGTATGGGGCGTGTCTAATGTGCCATGAAACAGGAATGGCAATTAGATGTATTATTAGGCATTTACGTCGGACAACCTTGGTATTAAATGGACTCACAATAAATAATTGGTTAGCCAAGTAGTTGGAAAATTCCGTGGGAATTGTTGTTGATTGTATACATTTTATGATAAATATGTACTCGCGAATTACGGACGAGCAGACAATTTATTAGTATGTACTCTTATTAATACAGTGTGTTGGGCAGACAATCAAGCCATGTTATGAAACAATGTATCCATCTTTACTCTGAGCATAATATAATCATAACACTATCTCTAAGAATGTATTTAGTGCTGCGTACAACTTACATGTACGTAGGTATAATATCCTTTAATCTCTCAAATATTTGTCGCATATGTCTTGTCAGTTTTAGTTGGATGTCATATTTCATCCTATATTCCAATTAACAAAAAATCTCATCACTTAATATTTTAATCTTCAAGGAGGACATAGACATTATTATCGTGCTATTTAACGGGAGGTAATGAAGCAACGGGTACAGCTAGTCACATATACATAGAAGAATTTTATTCTAGAAGTTGTCGGGTATTGTGAACATATCGTGATGACTACGCAATGAAAGAAATTGCTTCAAAGCTAACAAAATGTCAAACTTTTTAAAAGGGATTTATTCACTCCGAAACATGACTTTTTTCTGAGACTTTCTATTACTAGACTAGACTACTGATAACAAGAAAAAAACCTTGTTAGGTTCTACATATATAACTTATCATTATAGGTGATTTTTATGCGAAAATGTGGTAAATAAATTTGTAAATTTTTCTTTTATTTTCTTCCTTTCATTGTAACCTTCGAAATATTTGAGCAACTAGACTATTTTTGAGAAACTGTATAACGCACATAGATCCAGTGATATGGATACTAGCTGCTTCATCTGATGCAACCGATCTGACGCATCAACCATATAGGGTATCAATAAAAGAAAATAATGTTGATATTCCATTGTATTTTACAGAATTCACGAAATCCCGGCGTACATGTAATATGAATATTTTTAGCAAACTTTTAGCTGAGTTCAATATAAAGCTTAATGTTGGTATGTCTACCCAATATACATAAAATAAATTGGTAGTTGTCAACAAACTATAAAAGGGAAGAAGAAACATTTTCAACTCTTCTCGAGTCCAGGACCATTAGTAGAATAAGCTATAAGAGTACATGTAAGCGATAAAATTTGTTATTGAACAGTAAACGTTATCAAATTTCCATTTCACAAATTTGAGAGCCGTAATTTATAAATCGTGTACATAAGGTGTTATGTCCCCTGTTAAGAAATTGCTGACGGGAACGACGCTATAAAATCTTTTGCAGAACGTGACGTAGAAATCCACAATTGTTTTGATTATGATATCTCCAATGCCAGTTTCTATGTATTTGACGTTTTCATTGATAGTATTTATCAAATAGTCATCTGTGAAATAAAGAATATTAAATGTATTCATATGTAGTGCAAGTAAGTGCATTGAATTCTAAGCTATTCATTTCGTATCCATACAAAAACCAGAAAAACTGGGTGCAAATATAGCTGGTATGGCTAAATACATTTTGATTTAATAATTTCTAAGAGCTCAGTACCACACGGACCAAGAAACGATCAAAAATGTATCCAAATACAGTTGCTATAAAAATATGTTAACCATGTATAAAAGTTTATAGCTTAAAATGCATATTACTTTAATACTATTATTACTAACAACATATTCAAAATATACATTAAAGGCTGGATTTGTTCCAAAGAAGTTCCAAAGAGAGAGATTTACCTTAAGCAATACATCTTGAAAGAAATTCAAAAATATTTGTTAGTAAAGAGCTTAAGAGGGGTTGACGAATACGTTGTGCAAAACCTAAACGGTTTTACAAAGACCATTATACCGCTGCTTGCCCTATAACACCCCAATATATTATATACCTATATTTAAATTAGGTACAAAAATACATAGAAAGGATGAGTGAAGAAAGATAGACGAAACAGATATACAAAGCAAAAGTATGTGCAAGAAGAGGCAGAGGAAGGCCACGTTCCAACTACCTGGATCAAATAGATCGGACTCTCAAGGACGGGAACGTTAAGAGTACTCGAAACCGACGAGCATGTATGAAGAGACTGATGAATGTGGACGAAGCGAAAGAGGTATGTAAGTCTAGAGAGAACTGGCGCTCTATACTCTCTGCCTACCCCGCTGGAGACTTGGCGTGATGATATGTATGTATGTATGTACAAAAATACTCACTAGCAATTCTGTTGAAATTGAAACTGATACCACTATTAAAATAAAACTTGCTATTTCCTGTAAATTCGTACGTATGGTTTATTTTCATATATTCGGTCTTGAAGTAGACTTGATGATCCTCGGGATTTCTTACAGGATAGTATACGAAATCCAGAATCAAGTGTAAATCACCTGTAAAGTAGGAAATAAACTATAATAACTAGAAGAGAGTAAAGACGTTCAGGGTTCGAATAACGATTATTTGTTATTCGATGAGCCAACCAAAATTTCAATATCAATACTGTAAGTCTGGTTCTGATGAACATTGTGTATAATTTTCCTCGTGTGTTTTTTTTATCTACTGACCGGTTTGAGTATCACAATTAAACGAGAATGAGGTAACTTTGATGATGCAATTTCTTAAATTCAAAGCTTATTTATCTGGTTGATTTATACGACATCACACAAGTACCTTCTGTCATAATCCAGAAATAGTACTTATATTATGAACTTGCCTATTATTTCGTTAACATAATTATTCGTAGAGAGTATTCGTTCATTATCGGCATCATGTTACCTCATTAACTACTAATTACCTGGTTGGCCTTGTACCGGTGTAATGCTTAATTAGAATATTTATGTAATATAATGTAATATAACAATAAAAGCATAATATACTCATTGTGAACCATGACACTAATATAATTATTATGTAATTATGAAGAGTAGGGCTATGGGGCCCTGCTTTTCATAACAATCACATCACTGACTTTATAAGCTTAGCTCCGGTTACTATATTTAGAAACGTATTTAGTCACTGAATAAAAACTTAGTTTAATTATCCTCACGCCTAAGAGATATTTCCTATACCCGAAGGGATGGGTTAAGGAGTATTGGTACCCACACGCCTAATTTCCGCCAGAAATATATTTTAGGTGCTAACGTGACAGATGGCGAGACCATCATCATTACTCAATCACAGACTTACATACGCCTTTGTATTGCTTCTCAGATGTTTGCAGGATTCCTCTCAATATTTTCCGTCACCGTAAACGTGACGAATAACTGTTCATTTGTTCAGAAAAACTCATTGGTAAAGTTGGGATTCGAACTTGCGATCTTTGTGTCGCAGGCAACTATTCGAACCACTCGGCCACCACGGCTTACTTTACTATTAAAATATTAATATTATAAACAGGAAAAGTTTTTTTGAACGCAGTACACACGCAATTTTTATACCGATAATTTTTTATCTTATGAATAGTTTTTGGAAACGCCCAATTATAAGTTGTTTCAGAGTGCCATATTTCATAATAACATATTATTCTCACGCCTTCCTACAAGGGTCCCCGAAGGGGTATATTATATTATCATTTTGTTTTTCATTCTTATCGATATAAGGGCATATTCACAATACTCACAACATTTTGAAGATAACTGTTCTATTTTCTGAGACAGCCTGTATATGCATAAACAAATTTAGCGCTGGCGAAACCGCACGGAATACATTAGTATACTGTACGCATAACATATCCTAAAATAAAATATGTTACTTTGGACTTCGTTTTGTAATTAATGATTGTGTGTCATAAATAGTTGCAATTTACTTACCAAGCTCTAAAACTCCTTCTCCTACAGTGCTAATAGAATCAACGCCAAATGTGTACTGAATTGAAGGATTAGACGACGACAACTTGAATTTACCAGCTACGTTCAACTTGCAAATTGTATAGAGTTTCCCGACATTTTCTCGAATACTTCCCCTGCAATGAAAAAGTCTATGTACTGAGAATGAATATGTAAGTCAAAAAACTTGATAGGGATTTTTGCAGGTCTTTCAGTATAATAATGGTTCAGAAGACATTCTTAACATCCTGGGCTATGGCAGTTTTAGACATAGACGACCACGAGGCATGGCACCAAAGATGGAGTTCTATGATGTGGTGTGAATGTCACAAATCAGATTAGTTGAATGAAATGAAAGCTGTTCACTCCTGCAATATTAATTAAACGTGAGGTGATCATGATCCCGAGTATGGAAAAATTACAGGCATCAGATGTAAATACATAGCTTCATGTTTTATTAATAAAAACTACAAGAAAATAGTCTAAACTAATATTATAAAAAAAGGAAAGATTTAGTTGTTAAAAAACAGATTTGAAAAGTATTTTCAGAGTAGGAAAATTTTTGTTTGTTCACTGCGCATATAAGTTTGTTATATCAGATGAAACTTTGAACTCAGTAGTGATACCCCTTAAATTGCAAAATGCAATAGTTACCGCCACACCAATCCTGTCTTACTATATTACATACGTATAATCCACAAAAGCACAGTCCTTGGCTCCTGTTCCTGTAGCATCGAGTACGGTGAGCTCCATGAGGTCACCAACAAACACTGTTATATCCTTAAGGTTAATATTTTCAATGTTCGGGAGGCCCCATTCGGGTATACCAGCAGCAAACTGCTGATACATATCTTGGTACATTATTCTATGACACGGCGTATCTTCTACGTCGCATTTTACAAATTCTGCAAATTAAAGTCACTTTACGGAAACTGTCTTTCTCTGTATGTTGTGAAAATATAGAAGCTAATGATTTCGACCGTTTTTGTTTATTTATGGGACGCTAACTATGCCCTGTAGTTTCACTCCTGAATAATTTAATTTTATTCGTAGACTTATTCAAGACTTAATCATATCCAAGTGTTAATCCAGTTGATCACTGTGCCAAATTAATAAAGATAATAAATCTTTATTTACTCACAAAGGATTTCATATACTTAATCTAGTGACTACTTTTAAGCAAGTGGTGCCTGCGTTTGGAGACCCCAAATTGTATTTGTATGTAGTTAGAAACTTAACCGCCGTGGTGGCCGAGTGGTTCGAGCAGTTGCCTGCGACGCAAAGGTCGCAAGTTCGAATCCCGACTGTACCAAAGAGTTTTTCTGAACTTAAGTACAGTGATTAGTCACACCACGAGCTTTACGGTGAAGGAAAACATCGAGAGGAAATCTACATACGTCTAAGAAGAAATTCAAAGTGTCCCCGAAGGGGTAGGCAGAGGTGTATAGGAAGTACCCACAGATCCCTGAAGGGCTTGGAAGTGGTGTGATATACATACAAAATGTGTATTACACTCACCTCGTGCCTCGATGAAGCCGCTACAAACAACAATTATCGATAGCGCTTTAGCTAAATACATTTTGCAAATATATTTTTCTTAACACTAAGAAAAGGTTAATAATGTACTGGCTTATATACCTGCACCTTTACTACTACTACTACAGATGAGGTCGCGTTTTAAATAGGCAATCAAATTAATTTGTATACTAGTTTGAGCCTGCCACTTTGTGCGCATGCTCAGAATTTGTGAATATAAATAAAAATAACAAAATACACACGTTCTAAGGAGTCCCGATGTAACAAGTGGCGTGCCTGTCATCATCCCTCGGAACATGTCTTCCTGAGATATATTTCTGAGACGTGCGTAATTTTCACCAGTTGATTTTGTACACTGCACTGAACTGTCAGGGAAACCCATTGAATGCAGACAATAGAAATTTGTCACGGTTTTGCTTGAATGTGTTATTTAACTAATACATACCTACACCTCTCCTATATCCTCATAATAATAAATACCTCATTAGACTCTCAAAAGGCACCGACAGCAGAGCATCTGTACGCTCTAAGCTCCTTCACTTCATCCACATTCATCAGTTTATATATACATATATATACATGTATATATACATATTCTAAATATATATATATATATATACATATAATACAAATGCACACGCACATGTATATACACATACGATTAACTTAAATAAGCAATTAGTATGCCGAAAATAAAATAGGCACTAATGACAGTATTATTTATTTCGGTAGTAATTAAGGTTTCGTACTTATTAAAATGAGAAATCAACCTACAAGTTTGACTTTTAGGAATCCGATAAATACATATAGATATATCTATTACAGGTACATATATATTATATGTTAGCAAATATTTGGCATGCTGTTTTGTGCAAACTACATCTATTACACGTGTCGCGTGTAATAGGCGCGATTGGGGTCGACGCAAGCGTGTACCTATGCAGCCGACACGTAATTACCCAATCAATTGCATTGTTTTAGTAATTTGTTCTTACTCTACACGATCGATTACCCATAAAGTTATATCTTCCGCAATGCCCGAGTGGTTCGAACATTTGCTTGCAATACAAAGATTGCAACTTCGAATTCCTACTGTAGCAATAAGTTTTTCTAAACTTAAATACGGTGAAGGGAAACATCGAGAGGACACCAGCATACGTTTGAGAAGAAATTCAAAGAAGTATATATGTCATGGTTGAAGGTATTTAAACTAATCAGGCACCGCGTGAATAACGGATATTATGAACTATGAATATTCAAGAATTTGACATTTATATATGGTTATATTAGGTAAACTAGGTGTGCCACGCGGTTTCACGCGCGTCAGATTTGATTACGTTTCATTTCTCATGTGAAATCTAAGTAATAATAAATGTAGTATATCTTTGTCATATACATTTTCTGAAAAAGTTGCAATTCTTTGCATAAATATAATTAGAGGAATATATGGAAATACAGGAAGGATATAAATGATTTAAAATCATAGATAGATTCAAAATGTATTACTTCTTTATTATTTTCAAATTTGGAATACATGATTCACGTTCGAAACAAAATGTTATTATCTGTGATCCATGGTTAAATAACCATGCGAACTTTCAGCCATCATTTAATGATGATGTTCTTTTGCATGAAGGAGAGGAGTCAAGTCGTCGTAAATGTACTTCTTCAACGGAACATTGTTGAAGAACTCATCTTGATACTCATAGAAGAAGTCCATGACCCTGTCATTATAAACACTTCCGAAGGTGGCCTTCAATATGCTACTATGTTCTTCAATGAAGTTGACAAAGAAATTCTCTGCAAAGTGAAACAAGACAACATATGATTTGGATATCCTGTTTTATACTGGGATGAATTATAATAAGTAATGGGTATGCGTAATAATGTCGGCATTAAACATCTAGGATCGGCAACGCGCGAGTGATACCCCTGGTGTTGCAAGCGTCCATAGGCGGCGGTAACCGCTTACCATCAGGCGGACCGCATGCTTGTTTGCCACCCAAGTCGTATAAAAAAAAAATATGAACTAGGCTTTTGTCGGCGTCTCTGATGCAACTCTATAATAGCCACTATTTTAAAATTATAATTTCCAAGCTTAGGCAGTAATTCTACTTTACGAAGATCAACGCCCAATCCAGATTATATTAAAGTCCTAGAAGTGAGTAAGGTTTCCAGAACTTAATTTGAAAAGGCTGTGCTGGTTGGTTATATCACTTGGGTGGACTACAAGCATGCGTACTGCCTGATGGTAAGCGGTCGCCACTGCTGGACGCCAGCCAATTTGGTAGACCGACTGCGATTTTACAAAATCAAATGAATTTAAAATCATTTCTCTTTTTTATCATCAAATTTTATGATTTTTATTATTACCTAATTATAAAATATATTTTTAGTTTTCTAATACTTACTGGATTTCTGGTTCTCTGAGAAGATCGTAATAGGTTCGAATACAACTTCGCCGTCATAGCTGTAAGTTTGAGTAATGTTCTTGTGTTCGCTCTTGAGATAAATCTCACCATCTGCCTCTTTTTGCAAGTGGTAGAAGAATCGGAAGAACATGTTCAAGTTGGCTGTTGTAAAATAAAAAAAAAGTAGTTTAGTGTACCATAGTTATTCATAGATAGATATAAATATTTTCTTTACGATGATATCTTCACGTTAGTAATGAAAACTTATATACCTCTGCCTACCCCTTCAGGGAACCATGTGAGAATAGAAGAACGAATAAAATAGTGCATACATATATACATATCATCACGCCGAGTCCCTAACGGTGTAGGCAAAGAGTACAGAGCGCCAGTTCTCTCTAGACTTGCATACCTCTTTCGCTTCGTCCACATTCAAAGCAAAAGTGTGTGCAAGAAGAGGCAGAGGAAGGCCACGTTCCAACTACCTGGATCAAACCGATCGGACACTCAAGGACAGGAACGTCAAGAGTACTCGAAACCGACGAGCATGTATGAAGGACTGATGAATAAAATAGTAATAATAATAATTTATAATAATAATATATATGAGCCGTGGTGGCCGAGTGGTTCGACCAGTTGTCTGCGACGCAAAGGTCGCAAGTTCGAATCCCGACTGTACCAATGAGTTTTTCTAAACTTAAGTACAGTGATTAGTCACACCACGAGTTTTACGGTGAAGGAAAACATCGTGAGGAAACCTGCATACGTCTGAGAAGAAATTCAAAGGCGTATGTATAGTCGTGCTTGAGTAACGGCGATGGACTCGCCATCTGTCACGTTGGCACCTAATATGCCTCTGGCGGAAAGTGGGTGTGTGGGTATTACCTATACACCTCTGCCTACCCCTTCGGGGACCCTTGTGGGAAGGCGTGAGGATATATTATATTATTATTATAATTATATATCTTGATTGATGTCCCATATTAGTACATATCTTATTCTACCTCTACAAATTGATGCTTCCATAAGGTTGGTTAATCAATAAGTATATTCAGATCTTAAAAGTATACAAACAAGTTCTTGCAAGTAATAACCAAAAACAATTAAAGAATAACTTACTGAATGTTAATTTTCCAGTTCCTGTATAGTTAATTGGTCCTCCCAAAAGTTTCGTCAAGTAAGGGTAGGAAGAAGTCACTTTGAAATCGCCTTCCACTTTTATGTCGCACTTTGTATGCATATTGGCATATTTACGCTCAATGAAGCCGCTGCAAACAATGAAATAAATATATTGGAACAGTTCCACTCAAATCGACCTAATCCCAAACTAAGCAACCTACCAAAGATAGCTTAGCTAAGCAAAGAGTAGGTACTATGGGAATTATACAACTAAATATAATCTTATATTGATAGATATATACATATATGGTCTGGTATGGTAATATAATTAGTTAGTGTAGTCCTTTCTTGTATTTTAGTTCTATAATATGAATATTATTATCTTTATATCCACCGGTATAATTACGTAAGGATGGAACTAGCGTTACAAGTGCCCAGGCAGCGGTAACCGTTTACAATTAAGCGGCCACATGCCTGTTAGAGATATATTATACCAAGCTTATTCATTGCAGTAATACAGGCTTCCCTTTACACTGAAAAATCGTATCCCTTAAACGGTAATCGTAGCTTATAATGAGTAGGTATTGAACTATACTCACGTCAAGTCAACATATTCGCAGTTTTTGATTCCTGTTACTTCCGCATTGGCCACAGTAAACTCAAATATGTCGAGGAAGCTCACAGTAAAAGCGTCCAGTTTGAAAGGATCCATTGGTGTTATACTTAATTCTGTGCGGGTAGTTTGGAAGTACGGTATGAGCTTTGCAGCAGATTTCTTCATACACGCATCGTCGGATATGTGACATTTTATTAAAAGATCATCAAGATCATCTGAAAAATAAAACAAACATATAATGAAATTGTTATTTCATTCCACGTACTTAGGTATGAATTAAATAAATTTATTGTGAATAGTCCAGATGTTGACTTACATTTTTATCACAATTTTAGGACGACTCGCCTTGGTATATTGTTTAAAAAAGAAATAGCAAGTCTTGATAATATCATGATTGATTTCTAGTTTTATTTCCTTTTGTTTGCAAAACTAAAGTGGAATAACGCGACCTTTTGGTGAGAAGCTTAATAGGCTCAGTTGGAGCACCTTTTTTTAGCTCCAATGCTCAGAAAGGCTAACGTAGGCTAGAAGGACCAATATGACAGATCAACAATTAACTTCTCAACAATTAGCTCTTTTAAGGGACCATGTTCATCTAACATTATATTCTTTCACCAAAAAACTGTTGTGATAGAGTCCCTTTTACAAAGTAATATTTACGCACCAACTAATTTAAGCAGCCTACACGATAGCACGTCAGTAGGTAGATTAAAGTATGTGCTGTTTTCTAAGTTACTAAATAGTCTAATAATTTAAATTAAATCGTCTAAGAATTCACTTACCTATCGAATGGTGACACTCGACCCACAAAATTGTGGCTGCCAGCACGAAGAGAGTAATCTTGGTCTTCATGGTTTGCTTGGATTGTTCGGATGAGAATAATGCAGGAACGATGTTACTCTCGTATTTATACAAGTTTGATTTTCTTATACTGATCGGTTTATTTGCAATACAGGTTTATTAAAACACGAAAACCAAAATTGCTTTGAGGGGTTCGTTGTCACATGACAAAGTGGAACCTTTATATAGTTCAACTGTTAGCAATGTGGTTACAGCCTTTTTAGCATTATCATGAGTTGCGTTTTATTTTAGAGCGAATAAATAATATTGTATAGACCATTATATTGCTATATTATAACTATATAACTGAGCTATAGAGCTATTGTGGCCGAATAGTTCGAGTAGTCGCCTGCAAAATCATGGTTACTAATTCGAGGCCTTAATGTTACAACGAGTTATAGTAAAAAAATATATGTCACATCTATACCAAATAAAAATATAATAAACAAAAATGCATTTGCAGGCCCTGGTTTGATAAAAATAATATTTTCCTCACAGAGAAAAATACGGAAACCTGCTTTGATGTGTTATATCACACTTGGCTGTTATTTTTTTATATTGACCTTCCGTCCTTTATAACTAGAATTTCACCAAAGTTTAATGCTCGCACGATCTTATCAAAAAGAAAAGATAACAAGCTTTAATTGCACACCAAAATATTTGAAGCTATGTTTTATTAGCTTCAATACTTGCAAAGATGAAGATTTAAAACGTGTTTTTTTTTCTCTATGCTCACCATGGAGCGATTATTTTTGAATACAAATGAGAGGTATTCCCAAATGTAAATCTTTAAGGATAATACTGTTGGGACTATTTCAATACCGGAATGTTAGACATCTTGTTAGCTATATAAATTATTAGCTGCTCTGCGGGTCTCAGCCGCGTAAAATAATAATAATATAATACGCCATTCCACAAGGGTCCACGAAGGGGTAGGCGGAGGTGTATAGGTAGTTTATATACTACTACATACTCACTTTCCGCCATAGATATATTTAGGTGCCAACGTGACAGATGGCGAGTTCATCGCCGTTATTCAAGGACGCCTATATACATTTTTGAATTTCTTCTCAAAGGTATGCAGGTTCCCTCTCGAAGTTTCCCTTCACCGTGAAGCTCGTGGTGTGCCGAAATACTTAGGATCAGAAAAACTGATTAGTACAATAATGATTTGAACTTGCAATCTCTGTGCAGCAGGCAACTACTCGAAACACTAGGCCAGTACGCCTTTATTCAAAATTTGACTGTTGTTGAAAGAGACATAATAATATCCTATGTATTTATCCAGCTAGTTTCTACTTGACAATTTTCATCCAATTCCGTTCAGTCGTTCTATCTTCACAATATAATCTAACACCAGGACATCCTCACCAACTTTCACATTTATATTTTATGTACTATGTAGGTACATAAATGAGTTTTTATATGTAAAAGAAGGTATTATCCCACCTTTGCCTAACCTATCGGGTAGCCTCGCGCGTGACGATATGTGTCTATTGATGCAAATAATATTAATTCGCTTTTGTTATTAATTTATTGACATTCATTTATGTATGCAGAGCTTCTTTACCATAACCACTTTATTATTTATTGTGTATCTATATTATATATACCTACATAGTTTTATACACATATCTTAAGGCTTAGCATAAGGAGTCAAGTCATCTAAAATAAAGTATCTCGTTGGGACCACGTCGAAAAAGTTGCCTGCAAACTTGAAGTAAAATTCCATAGCTTTGTCAATGAAAGTTTGCCCGAACGTCGTCATAACGAATTTCCAATTCGCATTCAACATAGAGGTGGCTATTGTGCCTGTGGGAAATAGAAAAATGAAATGAATTTCGTTTCGCAACTATCATGATTAAGTTATTGGTTTGTTGATGAAACGATTTAACGATTTTTTTAACATACATGCGTATAATCACGCCGTAATAGTGCAAACTGGTGAGTATTTATGAAGAGATCAAAGAATGTGAAGCGACAAAGTCTAATGATTATTTAAAGTTAGTTAAGGCAAAACAAATATACAAATAATTTTAGGGGACAATTGCACACTAATTGATCTTAATACCTAAGCTAAGATGTACAATCTTGTGAATTGTTATGGGAACTAGATATCGATTAGGCTACATAAAAATAAGTACAGTTATACATTTTTGTTTTCAATGAAAATTTATCCCTGGACCTCAAACTTCATAACCTCGAGGTCTATACACTAGACCATCACCAGCATGATAATATCATGCATTTCATTCACATTCATCATTATTATAATATAATAATGATGAATGTGAATGAAGCGAAAGAGATCTGTTAAGCCTAGAGAACACAGGCGCTCTTCTCTCCCTGCCTACATCGTGGAAAACTCCGCGTAATGTACATCTGAGCCTCAATTGTGACGAATGCCAAGCATTTAGCTCTAGGTTAGCTAAATACAAATATGATTACTTTTCCTTATCATACTAATTACTATATTACTATACTCACTGATGTCCTGGTCACCAATATATAGGTTGTCGATAAAGAAGACTGTCTTCCCCTTGATTTCGAAGTCATACTTAATGTCGTCGTACAAGCACTTGATGTAGATCTCACCATCATCACGTTTTTGCGCGTAAAAAGGAAAATCGAATTTCAGATGTAGTTTGGCTGAAAACATTAAATGGATATATCATTTTGTCACACTTCTAACACAGCTTTCTTAATATTAATATTTTCCTTTGCAAATTAAGTCGGAATTTTGTATACTTAGCTGCTATGCCAACTGACGGGCAGGATTATGATATTTCCATCTGCAGATTGATAATATCTGAACTACATGGACGGTATAATAGCGTATCTATTATAATATAATATAACGTACATGAATATACAATTAATTTAATTTATAACTCTTTTACAAAAAGTCCAATATAGCATTCCGAAAAAAAATTTTAATCCTTAAGCTAAAGTTATTTTCGAGTACATGTTGTGGAATGTAGAAGTACTTTTTGGTTAGGCATCAAATAATGATATTATAATTGATATTTCTTTACACGTATTATCTACGAATGGACATTTTTTTCGAATGACTAATAAAGTCTTTGGATGCTCGGTCGGGAATAACATGAGGAGATGAGAAACATCAGTAATTCTAGATATTAACTTTTCTCCTACTACGTAACGCTTGTATTTGGTAAAAAAAAACTATTAATAAATATTGAAGGTACTTACATAAATTAAAAATAAATTTTACTCACCGATTTCAACTTTAGCATTACCGTCGCCTCTTATTGAGTCTCTTGAAATTACTCCAATGAGGGGACTGACATTTTGGAGTTGATAATGACCTTGTATTTGCAGATCACAAGTGTTTTCCTGGAACCCCTTTTCATTTTCTATGTTTATGCTATAAAAATAACAAAACAGTTATCAGCACACAAAAGAACTTACATTCCATTTCTAAGTGCAAAGAGTTTTTCTGAACGTATGAATAGTGATTAGTCACACCAGGACTAAGCTAAGCGGTGAAGGGAAACATCGAGAAGAAACCTGTATACGTTTGAGCAGAACTTCAAAGACGTATGTTCTGCTGAACAAAAGGCGACGTGCTCGCCACCTAATTCCCTTTAAAAAAAACACCGCATTTGTAACGTAGATACTTTTCATAGACAACACATTTCTAAAAAGGGGTCTTCTGCTTCTAAAAAGGGTGCTCTTCTGTGAACAGTATATTCATACTCAATGTATTCTTGTTCTTTGTCCAGATATAAATAAATAAATAAAATAAAAATGGTGAATCTTAATATAGGCTACAAACATTATATCATCAAGTGAAGTCTCTAATAGTGTAGGTAGAGAGTAGAGCGAGTGGACTTCACACTATTCACTTTTCATCGACATTTGTCAGTCTCTTCCAACGTGCTAGCCAAGTTCGAATACTCGTGACGTTTCCATCCCTGAATAGCCAATTGATAAGATCTAGGTAGTTGAATCGAGGTTTTCCTCTGCCTCTTTCTCCATACACTTTCGCATTGAACATCCGTCTCGTTATTCTTTCCTTAATAATCCTTTCTATATCCTACTAACATTATAAATACGAAAATTTTAGAGGATGTTGGTTACCTAATAACGAAAAATGGCTGAGTAGAGTCGGATGAAATTTCAATTACACACAGGATTTAATTTCAAAAAGTAAAAACTACCAATGAAATCAAATAATAAGCCAGCAAAACTGTGGGGCCAGCAAGTATGAAAATTAATTCCGCGAGTAATTTTGGATCTGTTATTGTTCTGGTACTCGTATAAGAATGCCATGGTAGCTTTTTATAACTGCGTGGTAACTACTGGCAAACTTTTAAGAACTCATTTTATGTGCTCGTCAAGCTAAAAATTTCACATTGTTCATGTATATAAAGAATATGATATATAACTCTTGCCTTCCCACAAGGTTCGGGTATCCCCGAAGGAGTAGGCAGAGGTGTATAGGTAGTACCCTTAGACCCACTATACGTCAGAGATATACTTTAGGTGCTAGGGTGACAGATGGCGAATCCGTCGCAGTAACTCAGGCACAGAGGAAATTTAAATGCTTTTGAATTTCTTCTCAAGCGTATGCAGGTTTTCCCTCGACGTTTTCCTTCAACGTAAAGCTCGTGTTGTGATCACCGTTCTTAAGTTCAGAAAAACTCATTGGTATAGTCAGTATTCTAACTTGAAATCTATGTATTACGTGCAATTATTCGAACTACTCGGCCACCACGACTCAATATAATTTATGATTTTAATGAATTCAAAAAATAAAACTGTTTACAGTTTTATTTTTTGAATTAGTGCATTTTTTGCAAATGTTGTCGCCAACGAAAGTCGTAATACCAACAACAACGAATAGAATTAAGTTGTCGTATATTTAAGGTGAATGGTGCGTCTCTAATCACTGCCCTGGCAAGTGACCGTGTAGGTAATAGCTTTATCTTATGCATAAAACAACAATATATACTAATATTATAAAGCTGAACTTGTTTGTCTGTTTAGTTGATCGATGTTCTCATGAAGCACTTTTTAGAATAAACACTACTTTAATATAGGGTAGAGAATTCAACAGGGAAGTCTGAAGGCAAAAAAATAAATGCTACGGCCACAAAGATAAGAGCATCAACGGTAAAGTAATACAACAATTTGTGCCCCGCGTGAAAATCGAATGAACTTAAAAAAAAAACTTTTTTCTTTTATTGTCATCAAAATTATATGTAGCTATGTAAAGTGAATGTTGTGTATACCTGTCATTGATACATATATCAGAAGTTTATTTTTATGATTAAGTGTACTTGAATGTTTAATATGTGTATTGTTGGTGTAACTAATAAATAAATAAATAAATAAATTAAATTCTACTCGGGTGAAACTATAGGACACAGCTAGTGCTTGATATAAATCTCAAGTTGGAATTCACATTCGGAATACAATGGGCAATCCAGCAAAATAATTAACTTCATAATAAAAATAAAATCTAAACCTGAAGAACATGGCGTATCAAAACGCCTTCCCTTAAGGATCCCCAAAGGGGTAGGCAGAAGTGTTTTAGACTTTTACATACATATCATCACGCCAATTCCTTAACGGGGTAGGCAGAGAGTATAGAGCGCCAGTTCTCTCTAGACTTACATACCTCTTTCGCTTCGTCCACATTCACCAGTCTCTTCATACATACTCGTCGGTTTCGAGTACTCTTAACGTTCCCGTCCTTCAGAGTCCGATTTATTTGATCCAGGTAGTTGGAACGTGGCCTTCCCCTGCCTCTTCTTTAGACTTTTCTCCGGTGATATATTTAGTAAGCTAATAATTAATTAAATTGAATAATTAAAATTAATTTAATTAATTAATACAATTACGTAGTCTTGCCTGACAGATGGTGACAAGCCCGTCAATTGTCACCAGAAGAGCTATTCTAGGCAAAAAGGCTGCTAGTATTTTTTCTACCTTGTTATATATCCTATCATATATGTGTTTTTTTTTATATTTGACCTCGCTGTCTTATGAGGTTTTGCCTGCGTGAGAAACTGCGATTAGCCGATCTGTCGCGTTGGCATCTTAATAGGTATATGTACAAAAAGAGGTTGTTACTAAGCCTTTGTCCACCCCTTCGTAGGCCCTTGTAGGAATACGAGAAGATATATTTCTATAGATATGTATAATACTCACGTGAACTTTTTAAATATGCAGTCCTTAATACCCTTAGCTGTGCCTTCAAGTAAGACAATGTCAATAAGACCAAGAAGTGAAACTGATACATTTTGCACTTGGAAAGGGTCTATTGGTGGTATTTTCAACGATGGTATTCCAGCCTCTCCGATGTCATGAACGATAGTTTGATAAAGATTCCTCATACACTCGAAGTCACTTATTTTACATTTTGGAAGAGTATCGACTGAAAAGAATATCATGTTATGTGACCTCCAAATAAGAGTTAGTGCAGGCATCCGGTCTGATGGTTAGTAAAAAAACAATAATAAATTACACTTTATTGCGTAAAGCTTATTTTATTTATTGCTTAGAAAACGACAACTTTACTCGCGACCATCGGCAATTAATGTGTGTGATCTCTAATACGTGATGAATTATCAATGGAAAAGTACTATTGGGGTTCCTTAATGTTTTTCATGCCTAGCCCCTCACGAAAGACAAAAGACAGAAAGAGAGTAGAGCGTAAATCCTAATAATATTATAAATGTGAAAATAATATAAAATATAAAAATAAGTATGTAGCTATTGTAATAAGAGTAATTTCCACCAGTAGGAACTGTGAAACCAGACTATTATTACATACAAATATAGTTAGAACAACGAAACCTAAGCTATACAAATACAAGTGTCCAATACACGTCAGACTAGCTTACACACAGTACCGCAGGACCACTCAGCTACAAATAATAATAATAAATACCTTGGGACAATTCCACACAAATTGGCATAGCGTCAAATTAAGCAAAGCTTGTGATATTGTAACTAGACAATGGTATATTTTGAGGTTTTCCCTGGAGATTACAGCATGGAGTTCTTCAAGAAGGGTGTGAAATGATTCTTGCAAGGTCGGGTCGACGCGCGAGTAATACCCCTGGTTCTGCAAGCGCCCATAGGCGGCGCTTACCATCATGCGGGCCGCATGCTTGATTGTCACCCATGTAGTATATAAAAAATATCTACTTATATATTTATTTTAATTAAAAAAAAATATCCTCTGCGATATACGATGCATAGGACATTCAAGACTAAAGTACAGATAGTCGTTTTCATCACAGAAATACCTACCCTTAGCGGAATCAAACCCGCTACTAAAGATATATAAGCTATAAAGCAACAGTTAGCTTTGTTTAAAAATAAGCCGGGAGCTTACCAAAAGCGCACTCATATCCCACTAGAACAGCTGATACAAAAAATCCTGCAAATATTTTATTATAAACTGACATCGTTACGGTCACACCATCAACACGCACAGTCAGAGATTTGAAATAACAGATAATAATTAAATTTAACTTAATTTAATAATTTAACGTAATATAGAGCTAAAAACTTCATTTAAATTACAAACGCGCAAATTAAATTAAAATTATGATATACTTTTTGATCGCAGGACCAATGTTGGTTGATCTTGTGAGTTGGATTTTATTCTAGTCGTCCTTTGTTCTCGACTTATATTAATTTTATATGACCATGTATGTATTAGTTCCTGGTGGGGGCGATTATAATTTACTAGCTGTGCCCGCGACCTTGACCTTGACCTTGACTTCGACCGCGCGGAAAAGTGATATTAAGCAGCATTTTTTTTTACCCCCTTAAGGGTAACATTTTTACAAACTCTGAATGTAATATTAATTTATATGTAATCAAGAGCCTAAAAAATAAGTTTCAAGCTCCTAGCTTCAAAAATGACGAAACTTCAATACACACTTTAATCCCCTATTTCAACCCCTTACAACGGTTTTTCGCATTAAAATGCCTATGTTCTTCCTTAAGCTCTAGGCTATATCTGTACCAAATTTCATTTAAATCGGTTCAGTAGTTTAGGCCTGAAAAAGTAACAGACAGATTTACCTTCTCATTTATAATATTAATAGTAGGGATAATAAAAATAAATCTTCTTTTTCCAACATTTATATTAAAGACGGTATTACTTCCGTAGGAATCAATCATCCTTCCTGTCCTACAGTGCCAATGAATAGTGAATTGGTATTGCAGCGTATATCTAACGATATGTAAATATAATTGCTCATGCTGAAGTAATATTCGTACACCAATCCGGTTGATAATTAAACTAATACCTAGTCATTAGATACATTTGTTTGTGCACTTGCCTTCCGTGTTTTTCAAGTTCAATCTCCCAAACACGAGAACCTGTTCAAAATATTGTATAATAAAAATGTATGTATCCGAGAGTAACTATAAGTAAAGTATAAGCAGTGTAATAGATCAATAGAAATATAAACATATTTATACAGCGCCTGCTTATTTCTTAACAAAATGTAATAATGTATATAGACAACGATCTTAATGAATAGGCGTTTTGTATCCTCACGCCTTCCCATAAGGGTCCCCGAAAGGGTAGGCAGAAGTGTATACGTAGTAACCACACACCAACTTTCAACCAGAGATATGACGTTATAGGTTATAGAGTGTTCAAATGATCTAGTTTCGTAGTACCAAATTTAGTTTGAGTGGATTGCCTAATGTTTAACTTTGTACGACCAATTGATTCGGACATTTTTAATAAGGCGTTAGTATATATACTGTACTTTTTATTTTATAATAATATGCGTAAAAAAATTAATCCAGCATTATGCGATTATACTAATTTAATTTTCTTTGTTACAGTAAAAATGTGCGATTTGGCATCAAATTCGAATGTTAAGCCTTAATTTCGGCACAGATCATGTTAAGGCGAGGCTGGTTTGTTCAGCTATACCTGAATAGAAACGAAACAAAAATCGTACTTTGTCATTCGAATGGGTATATTCAATCGGTTGCAGGTTTCCTCCACCGTAAAGCTCGTGGTGTGACCAATCACTGTACTTAAGTTCAGAAAACATCTTTGGTAAAGTTGGGATTCGAACTTGCAATCTTCGTGCTACAGGCAACTACGTGAAACACTTGGCCACCATGGCTTCTTTATTGTATAAATTGAACAAAACTAAATTAAACACTCATTAGTTCCACAGGATGGTGCCTAGAACGCTTACTTTTATTAGTTATATAATGTATGACGTAAAAGTAGTGGGCTTTAATAAAATTCTATATGAAAATCCACACGCCTGTAAATATATAACCATTTTTCTTTCTTGCTTATATTTTATTTAACTTTATTGGTTTTAGGAAAGTTTACAGACAGACCGTAGCTTATTCATAATTATATCATCCAAGGTGTTGGTTTCTAATACAAAATAAAATAAATTGTTTAAGTAATTACTAAACAATACAATTATTCATATCCTTCAGTAAGTGTACGTATGTATGTACGTACGTACGCAACATCACATAATATTGCGTCTAGAACTATAAGTGTTTAATTTAAATATTTGTTGTTATTGCATCTTTATTTTTCTTGTTATAATAGTAGTATATTTATAGATTATTAAATCAAATGCAATTATATGCAATATAATTGATCTGCATTATGGTAACCGTTTCTGCGTTTATCACTGTTTTAAGCAGCTAGATAGTTCAATCATACATTTGATTCGATACAATTTGTTACGAAATCTGTTTCGTGTATTTCACGTTATGTCTCTGCACAAAAACCACATTGGCAGAAAAAGTATATTTTTTATGAATGCCTTAAATATCTCAAATACATTTTAAAAATATAACCAATGTACGATAATTGTAAATGTAATATTTGGAATGATAACAACAATGTTAAATGTCTGACATATCCCACGGGCAGTATGATTTATATGGCGTGGTGAATGACGTTCAAAAAGGCCATTCATTATAAATTTGCCCTGAGTACGTATTCATGCGACCCGCTACTGTATATAAACATACGAATGTGCGATTTTAATTTTTTATCCTACGTTGGTGCAGAGCGCCTACGATTTTATGGTCGCCTGGTAAGTCGGTAAATATAGGTTGGAATTTCATTTCCCAAATTTCGCACCAAGTTTATTTGTTTTTAGTCATATTCCATGACTAAGTTCAATTTGTCTCACTTATATTATAAATGCAAAAGTTTGTAAAGAATTAGGTTCCTCTCACGCAAAATCTACAGATGGTTCGGCACAAAAATTAATAATTCATTATCACATCGGAAATTTTTATCCGAAATAAATTAAAATTGCACGATCAATAATCAATTGAAAACGAATTATCGACTTGACAAATATCTAATGTCGCTTTTCAAATATGAGTAACGTACGTGGTACGTATGCTCTGGTTTTCACACACCTTCATAAATAAAAGATTTAGAAACATATAGTGTGATAGTGCCATCCACGAAGACGCGCCCCACTATTCTTCCCGATTGCTTATAGTGACAGTGTGCATCCTTCCACTAATGTTTGAATATTTTCGATACACAATAATTGCCTATGAGTGCACACGCACACTACAATTAATAGACTCGGGTCATACACCCCGCACTATGCGGCCCCCTCGACTAGAAATAGGTGGGGCGCTTCTTCGTGGATAGCACTAACTAACTAACTAACTGTAATTAGCATACACCTCATTGTGCCTACGCTGCACAAGCTTCAGGCATTAATACGAGTATAACCGATTTAATGTTCTAACAGCTATTTAACGCTGAGCAATATTGAGGCTATAGGCTTTTAGCTGCCGGAAATTGATAACTAAGTAAATCGTTTTAATCTATATCCGTTGCAATACCTTCAATATCGACGCAAAGGACATGAGAAAATATCGGTGTCCTTCGTAATGCTACGTTCTATTAACAAAACTGTTGGCTTCACCATATTTCCTCTCACTTCCTCCACTTTCATCAAATTCATCCAATTCATTGGTATATGTGTGAAAGGCGAACAGATATCCTCAATATTCGTATTTAATAATATTAGTTGAATGTACGAAGGAGTTTAACAGTAGCTCGTTCAAATAATTGATGCGATGATTCATGTGAGTTACCAACATAAATGTTCGATTGTTTGTAGTTGTGCAACGTCGACGCACACGCACGCGCTTGTCAGGTTTTATACTATGCCCTAAATTCCCACTTATCGCCTTGAAATGCAATTGATTTATGCAAAATGCAATCGTGATATATACCTACCTTATAATAGAGTAAATCAGCTGTACAATAGTTTTGAGGCGATTTATTAGCTAGAAGGATATGAAGTGATTTTGTAGAGTCCTCGGGTAGGTAACTATGCTACCTAGGGTAGGTAGCTATGTAGGTAGGTCCACTCTTCTCCGGAGATATATTTTAGATGCCAATATGATAGATGTGGAGTAAGTATAATAGAAAAGTTGAAAACTACGTATGTATAAATCACCCACTGAATGGCAGAAAGTGAGTGTGTAGGTACTACCTATACACTTCTGCCTACCCGTCGGGGACCCTTGTGGGAAGGCGTGAGTATAAATCACCTCTCCGGGAACTATACAGTATAACAGTACTTGCTGCTGCTTTAACTCTGGCGGCCATTTACATAAAAAGTTGTCAACAATACAAAAATGGCATCACTATCTTAGTATATAACAAAACGAACAGTTAGATAGGCTTTATAGTTCCCCCGTCGTAGGCTGTCATAACTCTCTTCTTATGATATGACATGCAGGACTGAGATCATAAGGTATAAAATTACTAACCACATTATGAATATTAGCATTGTTCATATTATGGATGGTTATTTATTTTATTATGCTTATACGGGAGCTAGTTGCATCCGAAATGTATTAACCAGAAGCTAAAGTTTTCAGGGTTATATAATTACTCAGGCAGAATATCCCTTCAGTTCTTAACCCATACGTCGCGTCGGTACATATTATCAAAGACATCATAATAAGAAAATAATTTTATTCGTCGCCAAGAAATCCTGAAGGCGACTGCTACCACCACCTTCCTAATATTTTGCAATACAACTACGTCGACCTTCAATCATGACCTGGTCTCACCGAACGCTGAGTTTCTCAGGCAGTCAACAGCCTACCCTAGTCACTAGCCACAACAGAATACGAGCACTGCATTCAGTCCAGTGCATTCGCTCGCGGCGCATTTTGTGAAACGGATTAAGGATCGGTGTAGCGTGAAAATCGTGTTTCCATTGGGAAAGAGTATACCGAATTGATGCAACCTAAAATAAGAAAGAACTCGTTTCCATTTACATAAGCAACAGCCGCGCTTATCGAGGGTCACGCCAGTGTGGTTGCGGGGCTCGGTACGGTTGCATTGGTCACCCAAGTTTACCAATCAGTGTGTCCAGGATGTGTAATAGATACGTATTTTTCTTCACTCTGATGGTGGTCGCTGTTTACGTCAGCGATTGCTCAGCGAAACTTGCACGTAAGTTTGTCATTCATTATAGTCGTTTACGACGTGATTCGGAGTAACTTGGATCAGCCTAATGTGAGGGTGGACAATTATCGTAAGACTGTAGTTGCAAGTCCGCGTAGATTTTATGCCTATTATAATACCATACCATAAGACTTCATTGTCTCATAGGCAGAGATAGCTTATTTTTCTAAGTTTTTATAAATAGAAACACGTGATTTTGAAATTTAAAGTAATAAAAAAATTAAATAGCGGTTCGCTGATAACAATCGTATCCTCACTTACAATAAGACGCGATAACCATTTGCTATCAGGCAAACTTTATGCCCGCATTCAACCATATATTGTCTCTCTTCTCGCCATCTTCCCGCCTCCCCGAAAGGTCAGACGGAGATGTATCCACCCTATTTGCCGGTGATATAGTGCCGAGAGGTCTAGTAGAGGCACGATGGACGATGGTTTTAACTGTCACCTACAACGCCAAGATTACAGGTTGCGAAATAATAGTGATCTATATAATTAATATATACATATTTTACACCATCCCAATCGGGGTAGGCTGAGCGAGTAGAGTGGCAGTGTAGTTGAGACTTAAAGACCTCTTTCACTTCATACACATGCATAAGTCTTTTCATACATGTTCGCCTGTTTTCGAGTACTCATAACGTTCCCATTCCATTTATATATCAATGGGTATATAAAAATCAAAATGTATTTTTCTGTTTGTACATTAATATACATTGGTAATAAGTGAATGGGTGTAATTTCCCTTTCAAAGGCATGCTCGTTTCTCAATACTCGCAAAGTAGCTACTCACGTTGCTAGCATTGAACACGCTATGTGCTGTTTAAATAGCAATCACATTGTCCTTCGTGACCGATGTTTTCCAATAATAGGCTTGACATGTGCGTTTCCGTGTTAGTTTGATAGATCTGACTGTAATCTCAGATTTTTCATTAATTTGGTACAATCATACGCCTTCCCACAAGGGTTTCCGAAGGACAGGCCGAGAAAACCGTCTTTTATCCGGGGATACATTTTAGTTGCAAACATGACTAATTGTGAGTCTTCGACGTCTCTCAGAAACGGCTGTACATACATACCGTTTTGAATTTCTATTTTTACGTATGCACATTTCCCTCACTGCAAAGCTCGTGGTGCGATAATTCAAGTATTAAATAACATTTAAATGTACATACTCGTATCATTATATGCTATTCTACCTTTTATATTATTAATCAGAAAGTTTGTGATTATCTATGGATGTTTGTTACCCGATCACACTAGAACGGCTGAAAGAACTTGGTGTGAATAATCACTGTACTGTACTTAACTTCAGAAAATTCAATGGTACAGTCGGCATTCGAGCTTGCGATGTCGCAGGCAACAACTCGAAACACTCGGCCACCACGGCTATCATAAAATAGAATAAATCTAGATAAAATTATACCAATGAATTTGATTTTACCGTGGGTGAAACCGCGGAACACAGCTAGTTATCCTAAATACAACGCGTTTTAGTATACAAGGCGATGTTACGGTACATGATCATACAATTGCTTTGCATGTTATCATTTGCATTGCATACAATCTATACAAATAAATAAAATTGAAGTGTCTGTTTGTAATATTGAAATAGCCGCTTTTTACTAAATGCATGTCGATGTATACACGGTACATATAGAAAAATCACTTTTTTTTAAAGTTTGTCTGTCTGTTTGTTCCAACTAATCGCTGAAACGGCTGAGCCGATTTTGACGGGACTTTGACTAAAAGATAGCCGATGTAATAAGGAGTAACTTGAACTAATATCATTGTAAGAAATTGAACAATAACTTTTAGTTAAATCCACGCGGATGAAGTCGCGGGCACTGCTAGTTAATAATACAATAAGTCGTAATATAGACTAGACCGGATTTAAAAATAACCCGAAACGACTGATGCTTTGTTATATATTTTATATGTGTAAATTGTGCAATAATTTAAGTAATGCCTAAACGTTTTCTATGTTTTAATACTGTAGCTCTGTGCCTCACTTCGTCCAATTCGGTTCATCCGTTCTGACGTGATTGAGTAACTCCCTGTCCTTCATAATACCGGACCGAAGCCAAAACTAAACGTATGGCCTTTATTTTCTGCTATACTTTACAAGCTGATAAAGCCAGCCATTCGGGATCACGTGACTTTACGTCTATGTATGTCAATCCAGCACGCTTAAGCACCGTCGATTAGTCCTAAAGCTACGACACTCTGTTTTACTCTCGAACTTTACAACCACTATACGAACCTTGTAAACAGTTTATATTACATCACTCCTAGGGATTTAATTTGTTCCGATTAGACCATACTTCATTAGATTAATACAATGTGATAATAGAGATAAAATACCTATTAATAGAATGAATGTCCCAAATCTGTGTCACGCGGAAGGGTGCCAAGAAGACTGGCGGCATTGCCACGTTGTACGGCAATGCTGATTCGCTGAGCAAAATATTCACTAGCTCTCTAGTTACGGGAGGCCTCAAAAAGATTAGATAAAAAAAGGTAAAAGCAAAAGGTAGCATATTTGCGGATCTTGATGCTTTTCTATCGAGCAGCCGCTGCGCCGGCAGCCACCGAGTTATCCGGCAGGTGAGACGAAGCCACAGTGTCGACGTAGGTTGCGTCAAACAGTAGGGTTGGACTTGAATTATATCGTTTCACAATTAGTCTTGGCTTAATTCAGACAAAAATTGGATTTAATTCCAGCCTAAATATAGTACCTTGATATGTCATTCATACGAAAGCAACATAAACACATGAATACTAAACGTAAACTAAAAGAATCGATCAGTATTTTCTACTTTGTTGAATTACATAATCCGCTGACGAAATTCAAGGTCAAGGCTCCAACGCTTTCTCGCTCTACAGCAGTAGCGGTCAGCTGACAGTAAGCAAACAGTTATATTTTGTAACGGTGGACACGTTGACAAGTTCCGAAAGAGGTTATTGTTAAATGAATCAAATAAGAAATGAGCCGTTTCTTTTGCCGTGGTGGTCGAGTGGTCATAGTTAGTCGTCTGCAACACAAAGACTGCAAGTTCGAATTCCGATTGTACCAACGATTTTTCTGATCGTAGGTAAAGGAATTAGTCACACTAAGAGCTTTACGGAGAAGGAAAACATCCAGAGGAATCCTGCATACATTTTAGAAACGGCGAAATGAATATTAATTAAAGACGTGTTGCAGACGCGGATGCATAACGATTTTATTCTCAGAACAAGTGGAGCGCGCACCAATACCTTCCTGGGTGGAGGGGACGTAACGACATCCTTACATTTATTTATCTTAATATTCAATATTCGATGCATTATATACATAAGCAGGAGCCCAAGTAGTATTAACACAGTATAACGGATGGCCATTTGTGCTAAGTTGTACAATAAAAGTCCCGCTGTCACGCCACCCTAAATCTACTGCTAGAAACTCGAAACGAGCGAGCACGTATGAAGAGACTGATAAATGTGGATGAAGCGAGAGAGGTTTGTAAGTCTAGAGAGAACTGGCGTTCTACTCTCTCTGCTATGTATGTATATGCATGTAGGTATCCATCCTAAAGACTTGAGGCATGACACGTTGGCCACACGTTCGTCAGCTCCGAGTCAAGTCAAGATGGTAGACGTGGACGAATTGTTATTTGAATGAGCGGTTGGGGTTTTAAATAACTTTTTTAAATGAATACATGTTGTGTCACTTCTCATCTGTAACAACGATGGTCGTCTAATTGTTTTTATCATTTGAAGCAACAAACGATGGTAAAATTACCATGCGTAAATTGGCTATTCAACTGTTGAGCTAAAATCACTTCGTTACACATTGCATCTATATATGTTAGTACTAGCTTACATAGATGAATCGGGCAGTTAAGGCAATATTGCTGTCTATTTACAAGCAAATTCACGTGAGTTACTGTATACCCACAATTTCATTTGTGGAAGTCTGGTTTTCAGAACATTGATTGGAACCAGAAAAGTATAAATGTTGCCTTGAGTATACCAACTCTTTCTATGTTCGAGGGTTGTTTAGAATGGTTATTAATATATGGATTCTTTTGTTACGGTATGAATGATTAAAAAACATTTCATTCTCTTGTCTCCTAAAACCCACCTAAAATATGTCTAAGTGAATTTACCGCTAGGCAAATTACGAAAATTGAATTGATTTGTATGTAATTTTTGCATATAAAGTATTTAGTTTACGGTTAGCGTAAAAACATATCTTAATCTTTGTTATATAATTATGGTTTATTTTCCAATATTTATTTATCAAATAAAATGAATGATTCACGTGTCATAAGATGTGGTAGGTAAATAAATTAATGTCATAAGGTTACCTCATAATGTTTGTCCTGTCATTGTTGTGGCTAGCTCAATTGTTTGCTTTATAATTTGTAAATGGCTTATCAAATTGGCCGTTATTACTTTTGACAAGAGCCAGTTAATCATTTCGGAGAGACCATTATGTAAATGAAATGAATGCTAATAGACATAGCCACTTTTACCCAAGTTAACAAGCGGCTTATTTGCATACTTTTGACTTAATAGACCTGTCATATGAATAGAAAAATATTTGTGTGCTTTATGTACCTTAAGCTATTTAAAAGAAAATGGCTCCATATACTCGTATATCGCGTCTTCCACACACTCAATCTTCTTTCACGAAATCTTCTATACTCTAAAGCAACTGGTATACATACCTACCTACCTACTAAATTATAAATGCGAAACTTTGTGAGGATGTATGATACCACTTTTTCAGAAAAAAATATCAACAGAATTGGATGAATTTGGCACAGGGTTAGATTATTGGCTGGATTTAACGCATGCTATAATATGTTTTATTATAGTAAAATATAACCAATTTTTATCCGGATAATACCATGGGGCAGAGCTGTGTATTACATCAATATAACATAATATCCACACGCCTTCCCACAAGAGCCTCCGAAGGGGTGAGCAGAAGTGTACAGGTACCCACACACCCACTTTCGTCAGAGATGATTTATGTGCCAACGTGACGGATGGCGAGTTCATCGCCGTTACTCAACCCCGACTAAGGCAATTCAAAGGCATATGTATCGCCTTTGAATTGCTTCTCACACGTATACTGGTTTCCTCTCGATGTTTTCCTTCACCGTAAAGCTTGTGGTGTGACTAATCATTGTACTTAAGCTCAGAAAAACTCATTAGTACAGACGGGATTCGAACTTACAATCTTTGTGTCGCAGGCAACTACTCGAAGCACTCGGCCACCACGGCTTTATTATAATAATAAACTTTAATAATAACTATTAACGAATATCGAATAATCCCTTCAATTACTGATATTCCTAACAGATTATTAATTTTCTTTGTAATATGCAAATAATCCGAGGTAGGAAAAGTCACATCTAGAAGAAAGAGCAAAACTTAAGCTAGCCTTTGGGAATAAATCAATTAAAGTAAGACGAAGCTTAATCAAGAAAATGAAAATTTTTCGAAGTTGCTCGATAATCTATCAGTAACTGCTTTATACCTATCAATTGTTTAGATTACAGTAACGCTTTATATTTTATCAAAATCTTAAATGTAGGTCACCATATTCACCACCCATACATCTTCCACTATTTACTATATTATAAATATAATAATAATATATCCTCACGCCGTCCCACAAGGGTCCCCGAAGGGGTAGGCAGAAGTGTATGGGTAATACCCACACACCCACTTTCCGCCAGAGGTATATTAGGTGCTAACGTGACAGATGGCGAGTCCATCGCCGTTACTCAAGCACGACTATACATACGGCTTTGAATTTCTTCTCAGACGTATGCAGGTTTCCTCACGGTGTTTTCCTTCACCGTAAAGCTCGTGGTGTGACTAATCACTGTACTTAAGTTCAGAAAAACTCATTGGTACAGTCGGGATTCGAACTTGCGATCTTTGTGTCGCAGGCAACTGCTCGAACCACTCGGCCACCACGGCTATTACTATATTCTATATCAAATTATAGTATTAGTATATTGTGAAAGTAATAGGTACTTAGTGTAATGATAAGGAACTACTTTTAGCGGAGATACATCCAGGTACCACGTGACAAACAACTATTTACACGTCGTAATAATACAATAATAATTATAAAAATAATATATCCTCACGCCTTCCCACAAGGGTCCCCGAAGGGGTAGGCAGAGGTGTATAGGTAATACCCATACACCCACTTTCCGCCAGAGGTATATTAGGTGCCAACGTGACAGATGGCGAGTCCATCGCCGTTACTCAAGCACGACTATACATACGCCTTTTGAATTTCTTCTCAGACGTATGCAGGTTTCCTCTCGATGTTTTCCTTCACCGTAAAAGCTCGTGGTGTGACTAATCACTGTACTTAAGTTCAGAAAAACTCATTGGTACAGTCGGGATTCGAACTTGCGACCTTTGCGTCGCAGGCAACTCCTCGAACCACTCGGCCACCACGGCTCTTAAATAATAATTAATATCTTCTTAAATGGCTGGAGGTTCCTTATGAAACGCTTGCAACGCAAACATTGCAAATTTGAACCTCCACTGTGTGAATGCTTATTTCTGGACTGAATACAGACAGTCATTAATCACACCATGAGTTTTATGTTGGAGGAAAACATAAAAAAGACATTTGCATACTTTACAGAAGAGATTCAAAGGCATGTGTATATGCGCTTGAGAAACACCCTGCTATCGCGTTGAAACCTAAGTATATCACCAGCGAAAAGAGGGTATTGTTACAACTCTGTCCACACTGAGTCTACTTTTAAATATTGATCTATATCGTTATTATAGTTGTCTTTGAACAAGCTTTGTTTACTTTTACATGTACTTGGGCAATTTGAGTGGCATTCCAAGGTATTACAATTGTGTCGTTTCTTACTTTATGACATATTTCATGTTCAAAACTAACGAATTTAAAGACTTGTAAAGTACATACTCTGAACAACATTATGTTCACACGACAATTTACCTCGAGAACCTGTCTTTGTTTAAGTTTAAAATGTGTCTTCATAATGACTCTCGGTTTGTTTAAGTTATTAAACAAACTGTTTCACTTAACCGCGAGAAGTTCATGACACAGTTACTTCAGACAATTCAACATTCATTCAGAAAAATATATTAACTTACAAGTCACAAGCTTCTCAAGGGTATACTTGACACTCGTAGGATAGTCACATTTATACATTTACAAGCTATAAACTGAAAGTAAATGTATGGGTACCGCTTGCTACCAAACTTAATGAAGGGTATTTAACTATGGGTTTCTTCTTATTATTATTTTATCTTGTTTGAGTGCTGTGAGTGCATTACTACATAATATAAAAAAATTCCTGCCGCGTCTCTCTGTTTGTTCACGATAAACTCAAACTGAACTGAACGCATTTTCTTACGAGATTCAACACAAAACACATAGTTCATGAGGAAGGTTTAAGTCTATGATTTTGTTGAAATATGTTGCTAATTGCTGAAAGACAAGTCGTGTTGAAGCTTTAACTGAAAGCACTCAAAATCCATTTATAACAAAATTATGTATGTACCCAAGCAAAGCCGAGGCGAGTCACTAATTGCTTAAAAGTGGCTTATAAGCTAGTAAGGACGAACGGTCTTTTATAGTCTGGAGTCCGGTACGTCTTAGTAAGCTTAGGGCAAATGAGAATACTAAATTGTTCCACCATTTAAACCCAAGTCCCTAGCTCGCTATCTAGCAATGCGCTTAGTCTAGGCCCTAGAGAGCGTACCGTTACCATTACCAACTCGTAGTTGTACCACTTATCGGCTATGTAGAAAAAGTACACTTATCTCATTCTACCAGATAAAAGAATCGCAATGAATTTCAATGACGACCGTCTGGTCTAGTGGTTAGAGCTCCTGACTGCGAAACTCGAGGTCGCGGTTTCGAATCCCGCTGAGGGCAGATATTTGTGTGATGAACACGAATATTTGTACCTTAGTCTTGGATATCCTATGTATTTATGTATATATCTATCTATATAAGTAATGAAAGTGGACGAAGCGAAATAAGTATGCAAGGATCGTAGCAAGTGGAAAGAAGTGGTCTCTGCCTACCCCTACGGGAAAGAGGTGTGATTATATGTATGTATGTATGTATAAGTAAATATATCGTTGTCTAGTTACCATAACACAAGGTTGCTTAATTTGGGACTAGGTCATTTTGTGTGGAATGGAATTGTCCCAGGTATTTAATGCGAGATCCATCGTGCTTCTTTCACTTCTATCACAGACTTACTGAGAAGAACTTTTAAAATATTATATATACAACGCAACTAGTTACCAACCCAAAATATTATCATTTTTATTATAATTAATATTTAGATTGCAAACTATTGCATTACATACCATACATATATACCCTCTCAATATAGGTTTAAGTAAGTTAATATTCTTAATACTATTGTTAAAGAAAGGCATGGCTTTGAGCCAAATAGGTCATAGAGATACGAGTATGTGTATGACGACTGGTTAAGACTTTAAATTGCATACTTTAATAAACAAATTATGTAATTACAAATACAATGAAATATACCGTTTCATTTGAAATAAATATGAGGTACTTGCAACGCTTTTGTTATACTCATAAATAAATAAAGCAATTCATTTAATCTTCTTTCAGCGGATTTCATCCACCCGTGCAATAATACAGAGCCCGCGTGTTTGATAAAAGCAACCCAAGATGCCATCCCAGATTTCTCGAAAGGCTTACCCCATCTTGGGGTCCCACCGCTGGATCCTTTCCTCATTGATGAGCTGCCAATTCAACTGCCTGGGATCAAAGTCACGTTCTACGGAGGGAAGGCTACTGGCCTTAGAAAATGTGAAGTTATAAATGTGGAGTGAGTTACATAAAATACAGATTATGTTTATTGATAACTAAATAATTTAACGAGGGAATTGCACCCCTGCGGAGAAGGGTGGAAGGAATAATTTGATGGGAAATATCTTGATACCTTCTCATTAGGATCAAGATACTTGATACTTCACTATACTTTAAGGTTATCATATAATACGTATTGGATAATACGAATTAAGTGCACATTACTCCTTTTTTTAAAGTTTGTCTATTTTCCGTTTGCTAACTTTATCCCTTTGCATAAACCTTTACAACAATTACCCAAAAGTTGCGCTTAATAACCAGCTTTTGATGATCTATTTTTTATGAGGCTTGAGCAAAATGGTAAATAGGTTTATGGTAAATATCGTAAATAATAAATTTCGGGTCGGCGAAGGACTCAATAAGATGCCAAAACTAGAATAATTTTCTGGCAAAATGATTGAATGTTTCGAAGTGAACAGTAAATATTGCCAAGTCGTACTGTTGACTAACATGATCAACGGCGTGACGTGTTCTCCGAAGCATAAAAGGGGCCGGTTCGATATGACTGGGCCATCTCATTACCTATTAACATTGACAATATTGCCTATAGCTTACATTTAGCTGCATTTGTCATATCGACCAAAGGTATTTTACGTAATAAAATAAAATAAACGTGGGTGTGTGGGTATTACCTATACACCCTCTGCCTACCCCTTCGGGGGCCCTTGTGGGAAGGCGTGAGTATATATTATTATTATTAAAATAAAAATTAACAATTTTATTATCAGTATGGTATAATACAGTTAGTTACTAATTTATTTGCTTTGTTATTAACTTTGGTTTAAAAAGCATAAACTAAAACTAAACCTAGTAAATATTGTCGCTCTTATTTGGATAAAATTCCATGTTTAATCAAAATACTCAAAATAAGACCAGACGTAAATCACCAACTAATCCCACAGTTCAAAATATTAACTAATTCCTCTCTCCACTTGCTGTACCCAGTAATCTTCCAACGGTAATCACATACTTACCTATGTAGAAATACCGAGTTACGCTCACAGCATATAGACTCGACGTTCGGATGAACCTAGCTTCATAGTTCTTACTGATTATTAAAATCTAGCAGATAATATATAAAAATGTTACATATTTTTATTAGAACCAGTATATAGTTATTGGATGTAAGTCTACTGGTAGGTTTGATACTTAGTAAGTGCAGAGTCAGTTTTGGTTGTGAGATTTATCTTTACGTTTTCCGCAAGGGTTAGGCAGAGGTTTGTCCGTAGTACCGACACACACCTTTTTCGTCGCAGATACCTACACCTTTTTGGTGCGAACATGACAGATTTGCGACAACAACACCGAGTGCATAGTTTTATTCATTTATCCCAAATATATAATTCTTAAGCAATAGTAGTATATATTCAAAGCGCAATTTATTGGTCGTTAGTACAGTATTTATAAGTACTTATTTAGTACTTCTATTACTGGTCCTAGTAAACTTTGTGTCTATGTTTTGGCCCATTTTACTGTGTGATCACTCGTTCGAGCTCTTAGGGAATAACAATGCTTTAATTTTTTTTCAAAGTTTAGAAACTGTATATGACTAACTAATGTCATCTAAGCTCCAAAGATTCCATACAGCCTCTTTATATGGAATCTTTGAAAATTAGATTTTGACTTTAGGTACTACAGGTAGAAAGTCTCAATTTGTAAAACAAGCGATGCGTCGGCGTAAAACCGCGCGTCTGTGTGTCGGTGGTTAGTGGATATTTACACTACGAGTTGATCCTCACCTAAATACTCGTCGTCGCCGGTTACGGTGCAAACCTTGCCGCAATAATGCGGTTTATTCTCAGGGTTACCGTAATATTCAACGCATTATTGAAGAAGTTAGTTTTCTTATTGATTTGTGTTGACTTAACGATCACTTCAAATAGATATACGTTAAAAATAACAGTAAATTAAAGTTTTGATTATTTTTAAAATTAATTAAAGGTGATTTAAAAGTTTAATTTGCAATAATATATTCTCATGCCTTCCCGCATTTTTCAAAGAGTTTAGGTTGCTGCTGGTTTTAGGTGCCAAGGTGAGACATAGCGTGTCCATCGCTGTTACTCAAGCACGACTATATGCCTTTGATTTTCTTCTCTGACGTATGCAGGTTTTCTCTCGATGCTTTCCTTCACCGTAAATCTAGTGATGTGACTAATCACTCTTAAGTTCAAAAATTATTGGTACAGTTTGGATTCGATCTTGCAACCGTTGTGTTGTAGGCAACTAGTCGAACCACTCGGGCCACCAAGGCTCCTATATATTTTTATAAAATAAATTTATATCATTTTGAACCTAAACTAAGGAAGCATAGATTTGTTTCTCATAAGAAACAAATCTATGCCTTCGATAAAGAAACAAATACTTTTGCGCTTTAATTTTTACGTAGTTACGTAGTTGTTATGTACGAGATAAATATGTTTCAAGCTACTCATACTTAATTTCTTGACGCTATAATATGAAGTGAAAATAGTTTCACATGCCTATCATGTATTAAGTAGTTTTTATAAATTTCAGAGCATACTTGGAGAAGAACATCTTTAAATTAGAAGTGAAGTGCAATATAACAATCAAAGGAAAATATACAGCTGTTGGTAGATTATTGCTGTTCCCCATCAATGGTGAAGGTGACTGCAAAATTAAAATAGGTAAATATAAATTAAGAGTATAATTTTATTTACTATGGAACTTAGAATGGTATGTACCTATGTATACATATCATTCTAAATTCCACACGGAGCAAACAAAACAAAAACGGGTTAGTTTGAACTACTTGTATTTCTGGGCGCTAAGTTAGCTATACTAGGGGCGAAGTTAGCCGCCCCTGAGACTTACTCAGACAAAGTGCAAGTAGACCCTGATACGTTTTCAATGCGAACACGAAGCCCTCTCACATGCAAAGACGACGGCTACCAATGGGGTTTTAGTGAGTTAAAGTTTTACAAAACCCACCCGTCACGCCGGGTCGTGTTCGTTTTGTAAGTTTCACCTGGAAAAAAGGGCAGGGAGACATATATTAATAGAGTCTACGACGAATAGTCTTCATGTGAGTTCAGAACTTATTCGCTGGTTAGTGTCATGAATACAAATAAAAGAAGTATGTCGCCCAAGCCACATTAGTAAGTAAGCAGAATGTACGGCATACCGGACAAGCCTCAGTGGTTTTTGGTGTGCTTCAGGTGTGGTGGGCAGCTGGTGTTGTGCATATTTAAATTCATGATGTAAGGACTGTCTCTAAATCGTACATTATTACAAACTTTGCAAACTTTGTTACAAAGGTTGTTTGTATGTATAGTCGTGCTTGAGTAACGGCGACGGACTCGCCCTCTGTCACGTTGGCACCTAATATACCTCAGGCGGAAAGTGGGTGTGTGGGTATTACCTATACACCTCTGCCTACCCCTTCGGGGACCGTTGTGGGAGGGCGTGAGGATATATTATATTATTATTATTATATTTTGGCCTGGATGAATTCGCATGGAATTTGTCCTATTAGTGCAACAGATAAAGTTTGCCACATATTCTATATTTTTTTAATTCTAGTTAACGCGATCATCAAACTGAACATAAAGACGAAGTACTTCAAAGACGCCAATGGCAGAGACCATTTCGGGATTCAAGACTGCAAGTATAATTTTGACTATGGGGAAAAGATCCATTACGTCATCAGCAATCTCTTCAAAGGGAATCCTGAATTGAGTGAGTTTGAAAATAATACCTGTAAGACTGCATGGACTTATTTTTTTTCTTAATATCATATATACCTATTTATTCAATTACATAAAGTACTTGAAACATTGACTCGAAACCGACGAGCATGTATGAAGAGACTGATGAATGTGGACTGGCGTTCTATAATCTCTGCCTACCCCGTTAGGGACTTGGCGTGATGATATGTATATATATATGTATTTAATAACATTACATTACGTCAATATTAAAATTAATTTTATAAATTTTTGCCACATTCATTCATCATCATCATTATATTGTAATGCCGAGTCTCTAACGGGATAGGCAGAGGGTGTAGAATGATATGAGAGGGTCTAGACTTATATACCTCTTTTCCTCCATCTACATTCATAAGTCCCTTCAAAGTGGATTTACAATTTGGGACTTATATTGAGTTCTCAAGTAATGTTACATTGTAGTTCTGCAAATATTATGCCGTCAGGGCTCCAAGTACGGCTGTGCATTCATGCCTAATTATATTGACATTACATGAGTATTTAAAGGGCTCGTTACCCTAACAATGCGCCCGTTATGTAAGATCAAATGGTTAGATATTTAGACTAGACTATATTTTGGTAACAATACTTATCCTAAATATATTGGAGAGACTGAAATATGTCAGATTTCTTCAGTGAATGTGTGTGTATGTATTGTGTAATGTAGAAAGGGCGTGATGATTTCATTAATTTTGTTGTTCATTATAACGAGAGTATTGATACAAACATGTAGAAAAAATCTAATCATCCATTCAAATGTATACCTCTGGGCAGACCTACCTTACAGAAAATTACAGCCAAATCACTGCTTCTAGACAGTGCAGTGCAGTGAGATGGGTAAAGAAGATGTAACTGCAAAGCCTAAAAATATCTTTTTTATTACAGGCAACACAGTTCTACAATTTCTGAACGATAACTGGCGTGTAGTGACGGAAGAATTCGGTCAACCAGTCGTGGATTTTGCTTTGAACACAACTGTCACCACAGCAAAGAAGTTCTTCGATGCAGTGCCTTACGATGAACTCTTAAACGTGCCTATACCTAAATACTGATAGCTTTGTCTAGGCGCTTAACGAATTAATGTATATATAGTTATATTAATTATACTTTAATATATTTTTAGAGACTGTTTTTTGTCAAGAACAAATAAAGTCTGTAAAGTTACCTGATTGTTTGCAAAATATAAGAGGCTTTTTGTTAAAGAACCTAAGTTAATATAAATGGATTAAGGTTAACGTGACTTAAGGTATAAAAAAATGTACAGTAAAGAATAAATAACTCCACTTTTATGTATTGTATATATTTGTATATTTAATAGTTGCTCTATGATTAACAGGAATTTTAATAAAAAAATTGGCTTTTGGGCCAAGTTTTAGTGGCCTTTACAAGTCAAGCTCACTAATAATAAAATTTAAAATCCTTATAGTAAGTTTACCCTTCACCAAGGAATGTCAAATCGTTTTTTTTATTTAGTTCTATGTTCAGTTCCCAGTTCCTGGCGCGACCATACCAATGCTATATAAATCTCTGGCGCAAAGTGGGTGTGTGGGTGCTACCTACACACCCACTGCCTAAGCCTTCGGGGACCCTTATGCGATTGATGCAATAAGTTGTGTTTGGCCATGACAAATTAACTTACCTTTACATCCCTACTAATATTATAAATGCGAAAGTAACTCTGTCTGTCTGTTACCTTTTCACGCCTAAACTACGGAACCGATTTAAATGAAATTTGGTACAGAGATAGCCTAGAGCTTGAGGAAGGACATAGGCTACTATAAAAATACTGTTAAGGGGGTAAAATAAAAATAAAATTCAATGCTGCTTAATATCACTTTTCCGCGCGGACGAAGTCGCGGTCACAGCTAGTCTTCTATAATAGCATTTATATTAGAGTCTACATGTGCTGCCATCTGTTGGCAATTCAGATAATTACCAATAGATGTATCTTCGTGACGACGTTGAAATAATATAAAACTGTTCTATTCCCTTGAACCTGCTATTGAATTTACAAAACACAGTTTCAATAGCAATGCATGGTGTGAGTGTAGATCAGTGTATCCTCTGCATTAAAACCCCCTTACATAACGTAAAGATACAACAATTGGCACTTAAAATTATCACTTAAGTATAGCAAAATGATGCTCTATAACCTTTGAGGATGACGTTCAATGACGAGGAATGTCTTACAGACACTTTTATAGACAGCTAGCTTTCATTTGGGTGCCATTGCCGATGCCTTTGAATAAATACAAAACAAACATGATCGTAGTGCCATTTATCGGGTTCAATTGTGTATTTTAACTATCCAGAGATCAGAGATAGAAAAACAGCTAAATGTGTTGCCAAAAGTGTTGCCATTCTCGAATTTTTGCGAGATTAACAAACAGCGATTGATTTTTAGATTAGTCTAATCTCAATTAGTTTCATATAATAAATCTTAACTATACCAGCTTCTGCTTATAAAACTGTAATGGTTTTCAATCGCCGTGGAACGGTTACAAAATTTATATTAATGTCAGATTTATTTAATTGACTATGCGATTGTAAAGCCTTGCTATAGCCATAATTTTATAAAATCTTCACGCCTTCCTACAACACATTTCAGTACGGACACGTGGTAATAGGGTACCGGAGATATGTTAAGGTCCCATGGTAGATATTGAGCACCCTCAAACAAAACTACATAGTCAATTCAGCCTATATCTTACTTGATCGTGATACCAGCAACGCCCTAAGCCGAGGTTCGTACTCCACAGGGGGTGCCTTTGGCTGTGTTGCTTAGTACTAAAGTGCCTGGCTGGAGGCCGAGGTCTCGCCATTGACCGATTAAGTAGCAAAAGTTGAAAGCAAAAAAAAACTGTCTTAGTTCTCCTACGGACCGCTCATCTTTGGTTCGATCACTAACAGAAATACCGAGCATTGTCCTCTTTATGCAGTCCTTTAATTTAAAGATTCCTTCTTGTTGTGTGATAATTCACACTATTAGGTTCAGAATAATTACTTGGAACAAAACACCGGTTCCTAACGATTTGAATCTGCAGTCTTGACTTTACAGGTGTCAATAGAGACTACATCGGCACTGACCCTGTACTCATTACCCATCTTAATGACGAATCGAAGAAGTGTATAATTTGTAAATATTACATTTAATATTTTTATTATTTTAGCCGTGGTAGCCGAGTGGTTCTAGTAGTTGTCTGCGACACAAAGATCGCAAGTTCTTCTGTTGAAATGAGTTTTTCTGAACTTAAGTACAGTGATTAGTCACACCACGAG
Source organism: Drepana arcuata (assembly GCA_016069955.1). Lineage (NCBI taxonomy): Eukaryota > Metazoa > Arthropoda > Insecta > Lepidoptera > Drepanidae > Drepana > Drepana arcuata. The sequence goes on from JACCPG010000610.1 coordinate 141,304, forward strand.
CTTTACGGTGAAGGAAAACATCGAGACGAAACCTGCATACGTCTGAGAAGCAATCCAAAGGCGACGTATAGTCGTGCTTGAGTAACGGCGATGGACTCGCCATCTGTCACTTTGATACCTAAAACATGTCTCTGGCGGAAAGTGGGTGTATGGGTATTACTTATATACCTCTGCCTACCCCTTCGAGGACCCTTGTGGGAAGGCGTGAGGATATATAATTTTTAAAAGTGTATCTCTAATGGTAGAACGTACAAGAAGAAAATGGCAGGACCATCAAGCAAACACCTCAACAATTGGTAGAAAATTGCATTCGATGGCAGGGGTGGAAAGAGATGAGGGAGACCTTTGCCCAGCAGTGGAACATATGTAGATGGCTGATAATAAAACATAAGCATTATAGTGACACTAACTGTGAGTAAACACTCACTCATTCTACTGATATTTGGGCGAAAATATACCTATATGTTTGCAAAAACCATAGAATTTGTTTTCCGGTCTATGTGTATATAGCCTTGTTTTCAGTTAAATATAATCTTAAACTATCGCGGAACAATAACAAAACATGCTTAATGTGCGAGACGATATTTAATTGTATCGGTCATGAACACGGAAACTATATTAAAAGGTCAAAACAAAACAAAAAGACGACTGGATTTGTGATTGCGTTTTAAAATACCAGATTTTCTATGCTTGGCTAGTTCGATAATTAAGCCAGATACATAAAATTCTTGTTAATAGATGGCGCAATTAGATCTTCGATAGAGCAGATTAGATATATACGTATTAATCCGCAAATACCTAATATCTAAAGAAAACTTCGAATATAAGATTCTGATTCACATTACAGAAGAACACTGCAAAATAGAAAGCTCCTCTTACGTTCACGTATATTTTAACCGTAGATACATTCAAATGTTCAAACTTCACTATCGGTGAGCTATATTTATAAAGGTGTGTAGTGTGTCTAGTGTACTAACCACCGAACAATTTTATGTGAAAAGACGTGTTGTCATCTGGTTGCTACAAACTGGAACTCAGCCTCTTTAACAATAAAGATCAGAAGCTGTTTAATAAGTCCCTTTTTCGACCTTTTTTTCGCGTTTCAATACACGAACGTAAACTTCATCAATACTATATACAACGCACCATACTCCGTCCCGTCTGCCAGCTAGATTTTTCTAACGGCAGATAAAATATTTACAGCGTTTGCTGTAGTACTTCCTCTAGTCTGGTTTCTCTATAACTTGAAGCTCTTCCTGATATCGGTAACACAATAAAACTCATCAAATAAAAGGTGATCATAAGATATCTTCTAGTAAGTAGACAGCTTATGGGCACATACCACATAACCATGTTTGACCTCATCGTCACATTCCATTAGGAAAGATTGAGGTTTTGCGGCGAAACAAAACATTGTGAGGAAATCTAATAGGTTAAAAGGAAATTCAGAAATGCTTGAGAATCGCATTTGTAATATTGGCAACTAAGATATCTTCGGTGAGAAGAAGGGACTGTATCATCACTGTCTACCCGGAGAGATTTAAGTCCCGGGTCCACCCTACATAAAAAGGTTTGTCTTATCAGTAACTATTGAAATTAAAATTAAGTCGATTTTTTTAAATATTGTATTGTAGTAACTTAAGTTCCTTGAGGTGACACAAGTTATATAATCTGAATGTACATATATAGTGCAAGTTCAATTATTGGATAGAGTTTCTTGAGACCGGTTGTCCATAGCAATGACGACTGTTGAAGGTCTAATGATATCTTTCCGTTTAGTCGATATAAAACTGTTATTCTCGCCGTTGGCGCTGCAGTAGTGAATCTACCTTTAATTAGACACATTGGCAGTTGAAATGAATTTCCACGTGCTTTTGTACAGTGTAGCACTGTGTTTTGTTTTCTTCTGTGGAAATGGATATGCGAGATTAGCGCGTGAGTTTTTCCATAAATTTTTCGCTTTGCAAAGGAAGAAAATCAATAATATTTAGCTATAATTATTTATAAGCTAAATATATATCTAGTGAAAAGAGGATATAATTACCTTAGAGTTTTTCCTTTTTCGAAAGTAATATAGACTTTTTTAAATAGTCTGAATAGCTCTATATTCATCTGCGTTTTAATTGATGTCAATATATTTTCCACAGCTCATTCAGTCAGCATTTGTTAAAAATCTTCTTGATTATTAATGAAGGTTAAATTATCATATATATACTGATATTTAACATATCATATATCGATATAAGAATTTGTGTCCCAAACACGGGCGATCGGGCTTGTAATTGCATACTCTCACCCATTTCTCATCATCATGTATAATCAATCAGACAGAGATCTATTCAACAGTACCATACAAATATGTCAGTAGCTTGATTTAAAAATTGGGCATACATTTAAATTAGACTAGATGCCAACCATTAGCGTGGTTTTTGGCAACACCTTTGTCAACAGTGCATCTTCAGTGCACGACTGGAGCATCTCCACGTTAGAAAGTGGAGCTGCAGCTCCTGATGAATTATGTACGGGACCTCTGTTTCAATACATTAAAACTAACAAAGTTGTTCCATTTTCATCTTAAATTTTCATGACTTCTGTTTTTCAGCGATCGCTTAGTACCTATTTATGTATTTGGAATTAAGATATTTTTTTAAAATTAAACCATCAATCTACATTTTTTAAGAACAGGTTTTAAAATACATTCTCAATGTAACAAGACTTAATTACCTTGATATATAGATAAAAGTCAAAACATCCGTTACATCATAACAAATTTAAAACAGATGCGTTTCAAATATATATTATATACATAATAGCTGTGCTCGTAGTTGACTAAATTAGCAGTTTTTTATCCAAGTGTTTATCCAGCTTCAGTAATTCTTTCCGACATCCACGCAAACTTTCGCGTTAATAAGTCTCCGATTCCAAATGCAACAGATGTTTCTATTGCAATCTTTATATCTAAATGTTGAACCCTATAAAGTTATGGCTAACTATGACAATAACGAGAATTATTAAATAAAACCAGCGTACATAGCTAACGAAAATTACTGTAATTATCGTGCAGCATGTTATTTATGATATAATAGAGCCTCAACATTGTATAGAGTAATTTTATTGGAATCACACCTGCAAGTACCTTAAAGTCAGAGGCTACATCTGAATCAAGATCACAACAAATTACAAAGTATGATTATGAACAACCTGGTGTTTTAATATTTCAAAGGTTTATCGCGTAACATTAATAGATTGCTTAATCATTTATTCATACTGGATTACATTTATCGCTGCAAATTATATTTTGTATATTTGAGCGAAATAAAAAAAGCCGGTGAAATAAACCCTGTATCACTGTTGTATACCCTGTACAACTGTGGAGTTTACGCAAATTAATAACTCTTTATTATTGCCAACGTGCCAGATGGTGAGTCCGTCGCCGTTACTCAAGCACGGCTATACATACACCATTGAACTACTTCTCAGACGTATGCAGGTTACCTCTCGATGTTTTTCTTCACCGTAAAGCTCGTGGTGTGACTAATGACTGTACTCAAGTATAGTAAAACTCATTGGTTGAGTTAGGATCCGAACTTGCCATCTTTGTTTCGCAGGCAACTTTTCGATCCACTCAGCCACCACGGCTATTTACAATATAAATACAATATCAAGAATCAAAAATGCTATGTGACAAATGGTTTCAATGACCTCTCTTATTCTATTACTTATACAGCCCAATCTCTTTGTTTGATACTTATTTATTCCTTGGATTACCAAATACGTAGAGACTAAACATATATTCGTCCTATATGTATTCATAAGGTCAATTGCCATTCATATGACCGAGTATTCAATACAATCTTTAGTCAAGCGTGCCTCACAGAGCAACATGTAAGGAAATAGATTAGTCTGAATAATAATAATAATAAGCTACCTCGGAAAATAATTGAATTACCTTTTGTAGAATTTAAAGCTGTCGTTAAAAGTAAATTAATTCAAAAGGCTTATTATAAAACATCAGATTATTTTAATGATGGCCATGCATGGCAATGAATTGCTCCTCTTGTATAGAGTTTATATATGTAACTACCCCTACGTAAAAGGGAACAAATGTTAAAAAAA